>JAQGCB010002857.1:0-10725 GCA_034698835.1 Protaphorura tricampata | reverse complement strand
CTGTTTTGATTTCTTCTCTAGAACGAAAACATTCATGAACTTTCTCATTCCAAGATTGTCAAACAATTTAAGACATATGCATTCGGTCAAAACGGTAAAAGAAAAAGACCGTGGCGTTTTTTTACGTGCTGTAC
The DNA here is from genome assembly GCA_034698835.1 of Protaphorura tricampata. Classification (NCBI taxonomy): domain Eukaryota; kingdom Metazoa; phylum Arthropoda; class Collembola; order Poduromorpha; family Onychiuridae; genus Protaphorura; species Protaphorura tricampata. The sequence continues at coordinate 10,591 of JAQGCB010002857.1, read as the reverse complement.
TCATCCACTGGCACGGTTCGGTTGAATAGCCTGTGGCCGGCAATAATTACAATTCAACTGTATTTCCTATTCCTTATTTGATTTTACAAAATTGAAATAAAGTCTTACTGTTTTTATTTTTCTTGCCTCCGGACGCAATTCCTTTCTCCTTGCTGTACACATCAGGATCATTGAAGTGAACGATGTATGAGATCTCTCCCAATTCTATAATGGAAAATAGTATTCAAATTAATTAGGAAAAATGTTAACTTCTAAATTCATAATCGGTAGACCATAATGTCCAGACTATCGATTAAAATTAAAATGACCTTAATTAAGCTATACTGCTCTCGTGCTCTCTGAACTCTAATCCGGTGAGGGCTTACAATCTGTGTAATTGTAATAAAAAATGTTCAGTGAAAGTAGTGAGTGAAACGAACCTGTTCTGTCGATAAAGGCTTCACAGACCAAGCACTGATCATTGATCAAATTCTCAGCAGCCACAGGAAGAATAGACCCACAAGATGAACAAAAATCTGGATCAGTTGCAAAAACTGAACTGGATGACATTCTCACTACTAATTTTTACAGTTGACTTGTCTGACTGTAATCTTTTGTGTTTTGTGTTAGTGTTGAGCTTCCCAAAATTCTAATGTGAATCTGAACACGAACACGTGTGAATTTGTGAATAAGAAAATTCAAAATACAACGGAAGACCCGCGAGTACGAGCAAGTGCTCCAAAGTGCCCCAATTCTCAAAATTTTACATCACCTCCAATTACAGAGCGGGGCGAGCTCAGGATTTCAAATGAGAATTTTTGAGAAACTTTACCAAGTCGGAGGAAAACTTTCTGTTTTTTGGTCGTCAATGACCGGTGAAAATTAAATTAATTAATTTTCGTACATTTCTAGATTAAGATTAATTGGGGTGCGGCTTGTACTAAACTTTGAGGACAAAAGCTCAAGAAAGGTCAGCCGAGACGGACGAGGTAACTTCAACTTTTATACCTTTACAAAACTCAATAGGAGATTGGAGTTGATCACTTCACTTGGGCTTAACAACACAAGGCCTATGGAGAGAAACAGAATCCTTTTCATGGGTGTAGTAAAGGTCACAAAATGACAGAGGTCCAGTCCAAGATGCCATAAAATGGATTTTGGTGATGTTAGCGGGGTATAGGTCAAATGGAAGCCCCGACGGACGTCTACCTCTTGGTGACGACACCCGTCTCTTTCTGCGAACTGAGCCTTTGAGCTCAGAGTAAAATAGAAGGAAAAGTCCAAGACGACATGATGAACAACCGTTGCAGAGGTCATTTTGTGTATTCCTAAAGAACGTATCTATAAAAAGCTATTATGAAAGTTTCTTTCCATAAGCCATATGGGTTGGAGACTTAGAAATTGTCAAAAAAGGGGTTTGGGTTTATTAATTCTACTAAACTAAAAGCAATCTTGAAACAAACAATCGCTAAAGATAAAATTCTAAATCAAACTAAAAATGTCATCCGTGAAAAACTACTCCACATTCAGAAACATCCATGGTTTTTACGGCTTAAAATCAATCTTGAAACATTTTAATTTTATCCAGTGTTAGTCATTACCTCCCAGATCCTAGATCGATCTCTTGTACGTTAGTTGTGCATCTCTCTCAAGTTCCAAACCGTGTTCATGTTCAATAATTTAATACTGATTATATTTTGCAGTGAAATGGCTCAACAGCAAGCACCACGACCTGTGAACCAAGGGAAGGAGGCTCTCCTGAAAGCATACACGAAAAGATTGAAAGACAATGTCAAATCCATGGTCGACAATTTTGCCGGTATTTTTAGTGAAGCATTTTTACATTTTTCACTGGTTCTAACAATTTCATTACTCTTACTTACTATTCACTTTTACTCAGAAATCATAAAAATGGGACGAGTAGAAGGTGAGGGTCAAGTTTTGCGATCTACTAATGCTGATGAAGACCATTTTGAAATGACCGTTAGAGCTGCTAATATGGTGAGTAAAGGTGCTAGAACTAGTTAGTGTCTAGTACATTGTGCCCTTCAATCATGTTGCTGATCATCCAAATCTCCTCTGAACTTATTTTCTCACACTATTTTAGGTGATGCATAGCAATTTGGTGATCACAGTTACAGCAATTTAGTGTGGAATAGTGTAATAATAATATTTTTATCTTCAAAATGTGCTAAAATTCAGGCTCTTAATTAATAATCTTAGCTACATATAAACCACATTGTCCTTCTTTTCTTGCCTTCATTTCAACTACATCTCTCTTAAATTCATTCACAATTGGCAATGTGAGGTTAAGAACCTGTGGTTTTTGCGAAATAGTTAAACCAGAAACTGAATAACATGCAATAGTCGTTTGGTTATATCGTAACAATCGTCTTGCGAGAATTTTCCCACCATTAAAACATTCCGTTTTACTTGATAGAATTCGTTGTCTTAAGGTCACACATGACAGATCCCAGCTTTAGTGTACAATTGAAACTGACGCTATGTGGACTAAATAATTTTTCATTGAACTGACAGGTGAGAGCTGGAGAAGCCCTTATCCGATTGGTGGCTGACATTAAACAATATTTAATTCTGAACGATTTCCCATCCGTGAATGATGCAATTGTTCAAAATAGTCAACTATTCAAACAGAAACAAGTAGAGTGTGACAGAAAATTGATGACTTTACGGGATGATATGGCTGCAGATTTGTATGATCTTGAAGAAGAATACTACTCATCAACTTTCAAGTAGTAATTACCGTTCGTTCAACTTTTTTTACTTGCATGCGTTGACATTTACTGTATTTTGAAAGAAGGTATGTTGTATGTTGTATGAAATTATCGAATTTATGTGTAGGGTTAACAATTCTAAGAGAGTAAACAGTCTTATGTAAAGTCGCTACTTCGGTATCTGGGATTGGGATTGGGATTGGATCATCTTATTTAAGCGTAAGCTAGAATGCACATCGTAGTTTAAACTGAAACCAATCTAAAGCGAATTTTTGTAGCTATAAACTGAACAGGGTCAAACTGGATCGTAATATGAGTGCAAACTTCACAGGACTGATAAAAATATGTATATTTGATTAGCACTTTATTCATGTCGTAAGTTAGTACTTTCATGTTAAATCGTATAAATAGTGAACAACTGAAATCCTTAATTAATGAAAACACAGTTCATTTATACACTCATCTAGACACATACAATTCAATGCGATCATAACTTCGAAACTAAATTCTTCTCTTTTACAATTACAGTAATACATTGTTTATGTAGTTACTTAAGGCTTTGTATATTTTTTCACTAGCACTGCACACATTATTCATTGTACATTACTTATATACTTATATACATCAATTACGTACTGAAGTAGTCCAGAGAATCAATCAATTGCATTGCTTCGCCATTTATTTGTATCTGTCCTTGGCATGTAAATGATTGGGACAGGCAATGCAGACGTTTTACTACACGCACTGCCTACCTGCAGTAAACCATTACATTCAAGGACTAATCATTCATAAAGTAATGGCATTAATACATATAATTATTAATAAATATTCACAACACAAATACGCAAACAGAAATTCGGGTTACGTACGACGGACATTTATTTGTGTGAAATATATATTACACGTGTGAGCCCTGCGGAATGGATTTGCTTTGCAATATTCTGCAAACTTTGTCATTTTTTTCAAATGAGCAAAGCCTACGTAGAAATGCAAGCACAATTGAGCGAAAATAAGTAAAAAAGAATCTAGCGAATTAATTACCATGCATTAACAGACAAATGAAACCATCTCACCGTTTGTTGTTTGGTTATTTCAAGGGAGGCACTCTGCACTCCGCAGTTAGTTCGTTTTCAGACTATAATAGCGTTGCATAATCACTATTCTGAACGACCCCACCATACCAGTTTGAGTCGGCTTCAATTGTTCATTATTACAAATCGCAACAAACAAAAAAAAAATTACGAGGGCGAGTAAACACTCGACGAAACTTATTCAGTTCAGAGGAAAATGCATGAGCGACTCATTTGTTTTTTTTATATCAGATGGAAATTCGAAACTTATTAAAACTAGTTTATATTATTATTTCAATTAGATAAAAATTAAAGAATGTCAGTGCAATGAGATCAGATTGTCATTGCCAATGCATGCATATCATTTGAACCTATCTCAGAATTAAATCAAAGTCAGGTTTAATAATAATTGATGGATATACTCAACTAGAATTTTTCTAATTAACTTAAATCAAGGAACGTTTTGTGAACTGCTTAGGTTGAATAATATCCTTACATTATTTTACAATATTTTCATTCTCATGTTTCTTATATTAATCATGCCTAATTAATTAGTCTCCAGTCCAATTTAATTAATAAGGCGCGTAAAATTGGCTATCCAGTTTTCGCAAAAACCTAACTTAGTAAGTTAACTCTCCAGTTTTGGAAGGAACATATCACGTTTTTACTATTTTTTTTTAACTTCCTCACCACACACAGACACGCCACTACTCATTTTATCATCTAAACTATGCATCATCATCATTTTGAATTTAAATTTAACATTCATACCGGAAGCTCATAGTTTTAGTTATACATATTTTTATAATTTAATTAATATCTAACATCTAGAAAAGAATATCGGCAGCCCCTAATTCATTACTCCATGTAGTTCCTTCTGTGTCTGGCTTCAAATAGTCTTCAATCAAATCTCCATTTTTCTCTTTTCCTTCAGACGGTAATTTTTTATTGACGGACTCTGGGGCCCTTTCCTTGTAGGAACCTAATTGGTATGAAGTCTTCACATTACTCGGGCTATAGCTACCCAATCCACCTCCACCTAAAAAGAAATATAAAAATCAAGGTAAATATACACATAAAAAATGTTCCGGGCCAGTGACTTTCGTTGCACTTAAGCCCAAGTCTAGTTTTAAGTCGGCCCAGTAATAGCAATGACTTATCTACACCATATAACAATATCATACCATGAAATAGAAATTAGATCAAGTCTCCTTAAAACTCAACAATTCAACAGTAGAGTAAACATTCATGCATTGCCATTGCATTGAGCTTATTGTTTAGTTTTATACATTTCATTTCAGTCATTTCATTTCCTCACCTCTACGTTACTTACAAAACCCCACTATTATTTTTAAAAGTATTGTGTTAGCTAACCCACTTAGCCAAAAAACCACAACCAAACCAAAAGGAAAACGATAAAATAAAATGCTTCCATGCACTTCATTACAAAAGCATGAGGAAAAAAGCAAACTATGCTGTAAAGTGTTTTTTTCGTATGACTTCCAGTTAACTCTAAAAATAATATTTAAACTTTGGTTTTCAAGAATTAAAACGCAGTATTTCCCTTCTAGAATAAACTGTTATCTAAAGATTGACCAACCCTATGTCAACTTTCTAAAGTCCGAGAAAATGCTACGAAATGTATTAATACAAAAATCATGTTTACCTGAGGAGCCATTGATTAGATTAGGAGTTTTTTGACCCAAGAGATTGTCCTTATTACTCTCAGAATCATCGTCAGTCAGTACGGAAGACTCTGAAGGGTACTCAAAAGTAGTAGGTCCGCTTTCATTGAAAGAAATGCTCATCTAGAATAGCGAAGTAACCAAAAATAATTTTGTTAATTAATCAATTAATCTCATCTCAATATCACGATTCCTTCCGTGTATTTCGTAGGACAAGTGTAGACATTTTCAGATGTAATGATGTCATATCTTATAAACTGCTCAAACCTGGGAAGCCGTCTGTGCTCATTAGTTTATGAAATTAAGCATTTGTGTATACAGATTAAAGATAATTAATGTCTTTGTATGACCAGGTGTCCTTGAAAAATAAGCGTCTCATCCTCGTCCCTACTAACATCCGTTGCTTTGGAGTGCCACAACGAGCTGCTATCACTATCACGAGAATTACATCCGGCCATCTTTTAAATTCATTTAGCCATCTTTTAAAATCCTTCCAAAAAAATAATAATGTTTATTTCGGCATATCCCACCACCGTCATCTATGACGAAAGACGAATAGACCAAAAACGATGAATTATCGACCTAGATTAGTACCATATGCTCAGCAATTATCATTACGGACAATTGCATTGTTAATTTTTGTGGAGTTGCTTGTACCATTTATTTGCAATGCAAATAAATACTAACCTATAGCTAATCTTGCCCGTCCGTCCTTAAGAAATCGGTATGCTATGACACGATCTCAAATCACAGCTTCACAGCACAAAATGTGCTATGGAAGTAGCTTAACTACTACACATGCTTTAAATCGTACATTTTAATATTCTTTCTCTGAGAAGAATGTTATTGAGCTATAAAGCTATTGACCTTTCATACTTCTTACTTAAACTCCTGTCATTAGTACCATAAACAATAGACTTAAAAATGCGAACCGAGGCGAAAATATTCTCAGGACATCAAGGTTAATTGAATTTGTTTCGCATGCAATGGGAAGAGTTATCCACATTCTCCATAATGACTCATCATTATCATTAGATTATCACGGTAGTGACCACGATCAGACTAGACGCAAGTTCCATTCTACACCTCATTATGTGTGTGTCATTTGTATGTTTGCTTAATTTAAATAACTCCATACAATACATGACACGCCTAGCCTGGCCTTGTTATCCATCTACCTTGCTGGGTTTACGCAACGCGTGGCGTACCACTGTAGTTATTACTAATTGTCAAATAATAATTTTATCGGTATCGACTGGACCGGACTGGACTAGACCTTGATAAATTTATTTCCAAAGTACACTTACACTGTCATTAGTTTACTCATCAATTGTTTTAACCCTTCAATAGTTTTCCAGCTACTTCCTCTTACATTTTAACCTTCTCATTTAGAAAAATTCATCACTCCAAAAAGCCAATAGGGCATGACATGACTTATAGACTGAAAACTAACTGAATAGCGGTACTGGCTTCACTGGGCTCTGCACTGCAGTGTGCACTGCAAAACGCTGCACCTGTGACGAACCAAATTTTATACGCCATGACATACCGAGCCAAATACGTAACGTAAGCAAGGAATTCTAATTCCTGCTTACATTGCTTAAACTATGAATTAGGAAACTAATCCTAATGCAACATTTATCATACTCTACATAAGATTTGACTGACACATTTTTACTCGGTGCTTCCCATTTGATCTGATTTATCCTTCCTAAAGCGGAAAATAGGTTTACTTACTTACTTAACCTACTTCTAATTCGTAAAACTTTCAAACATTAACATTTTATTTCACTCACCTTTTGTGACTTGGGTTTCTTTTGAATTGAGCTTCTTCCATTGATTATCACATTAGCTCCAGTGAACTGAAATAATTTGGGGTCAACTTTGTCAGTCTCTATAGAGTCTACATCATCCTCATCACCAACACCACGACCTCCATTATTTTGACTTCGATGAAGCCCATCATCCTCAATGTAGTCCGGGACTTTTCTTCTATCCGTGAAATTGAAAACCATCGTTCCTCCACCTCCATTCCACTGTTGTGAAACTTTTTCATTTTGATGGGCTCTGAGCCGTGACTGTGACTGTTGAGACGTCGGCGGTTCAACCGGGCCAGCATCACCACCACCACTCCCGTCCTTTGTCTTATTATTCTCAGCAGTGACTTTTCCTCCACCACTTGATTTTTCATCCTTGGCACTCATAGTCGAAGTCGTAGAAGTCTTCGTCACAGGAACACTTCCAGAGTCTTTCATATTATTCGACAACTTGTTCGATTGTTGTCCAACTATTGTTGACTTTACAATATTATTTGGCTCACTCTTGTTATAATTGACACTCACGTTTACGAATCCATTCAAAACGTCTCGCTTTTGTTGTTGAGCTGGTAAATTTTCTCCTGTTGTCGTCGCAGACTTTGCATTGACAGACTTGAGCGTAACAGGAAAATGGTTGACAACTTTGCCTTTACTCCCCAGTGACTCACTTTCCTTCATCGTAGTCGTCAGACCATTTCCATTTAATAATGTCCCATTATTGTCTTTATTCTTGTTATTATTAGTATTAGAGCTCAGTTGGCTATTTTCGTTCGGTTTATTATGTACCAGTGGGATAGGAGTTGGAGACGGAGAACGATTGATCCGATTCGTCACTTCCTTTAATTCACTCAATCCTCCTGTCTCGACACCCTTGAAACCTCCATTGACTTGATTTTTAGTAGTAGATGATTGGGATAAAAACATGGGTTTTGGGCTCAATGGCGGTTTGTTGTTGTTGCTATTGTTGAGGAGACGAGCCGTGGCTGTAGCGACTTTGTTGTTGGCTTCTGTAATGTTTACGTTTACAGTTGCTGGCCCAGTTCCAGATGAAGTCTTATTAATATTTAGGGATGGGAGGTGACTCTTGGAAACTCCGTTCACGGTCGGGCGAATCACACCAATTTGCTTACCACTAGTGTTATTTAGCTGCTGTTTGTCTTTGTCTCGTATCGGTCCGTTTGACATTACCGATCCATTTTGAAGTTTTTCGGGATTTGCAACAATCGGGACGGAGGAAGTTGTAGAAAGATTGACTTGTTGTGACGGAATAGCAGTAGGAGGGGTAGGGGATGTCGGAGTATTAATGGGTGAAACACTCGACGACTTCGTAGCGTGTCGGGCCAACAATTTCCAGTGACTTCCAGCAGGATTGGTTTCAAAAATCCGAGCAGTTTCTCTGACTATATCAGCCGGTGGTAGCTCGTATTCAGGAGAAGCTAACGTACGTCCTCGACCAAGTTGATTATCAGAACTGCCAGTAGTACTGTGTCCGCCCACGCCTGTTCCTTTCCCATTAGCATTCACATTAACATTCGCATTCGCTGAGTAACACTCAACCTTATCATGAAGAGTCGAATTTGCTTTGTTAGTTAAAGGGGAGGAAACTTGACTAATAATATTTCCATTGCTTATTCCTAGATTACGTCGTGGTTTTAACACTTCGATAATAACCACTTCCTCTTTAGGCTCTACTACAGTCTTAAATTTCTCCAAAATTTCCTCCTCTTGTGGAGTACGTTCAACACGATGAAGGGCATCCACTGACCTCGCACGCGTCATTCGGGCCCTTCTATTCACCTCCGAACGTCCTCTTGAAAAATTTGTTCCGTCATTTATATTTAGTGTCATGTTACTCCGGAATGCTCTAGTCCGAGTAATTTCCGCTGGTGTAACTGGTGGTACTGGAATTACTTCTGGGACACGTCTTGGAGGAGGGATTGGTTCTGGTGTGGGTGTTTCGGTTGGGGTCTCAGGGTCCAAATCCAGTCCATTTTCTAAACTAGCTGAACGTCGAAGACTTGGTCGGAGAGCAATGTGCCGGAGTGCCAAACTTTGATATTTTGAACGTAGCTTTCTCACGATTCCAGGCCCGTATTCTAAAATACTGTCCTCTCCTCCATTTCCATTCAACATGTTTTCCTTCATTCGACTCTTTGTTTCCGCTTCAACAGCCTCTTCAATGGAAACATCTCGATCTCTCCGCATCCGCATTGGAGCTGCTTTTTCTATTAACATTTTAATGAGAAAAAAATGTCACTTTTAAAAATTCACAGCACACACAAAATATGAACGTCACGACACAACTTAACTTTAACTGCTCTCTTCACTCTTTAAAATGTCATATAGCTTTTAAGTCCAGTTCAATTGCTATTTACTGCTTTTAAAAGAATGAGGACTTTATGTTCGTAAGCAGGTAGGTCGTTGGCCCAGCCAGCATTAGCATTTACCTACTAAACTAACTACCAGTTATCACTCATTCCATTACAACAATAATTATTATAAAATCTATTTTGTTAATTCCTTCAATTATTAAATCTCTACATCAACAGTCAACTGTAGTCCCAAGAAGACAGACAAAGTCACGAACACCAAACTGTACAAGTACACAGGAGTCAGTTACTCAAGAAAGTTTCTTTCAACACAGACACCTTCAACATTCAACAAACTACTAGTTACTTTTACTTATAATAATAAAACTGCTTACTACGTATGACTACAACAACTACTACATACTACTTTCTTATAAACAAGCACCAGGCATGCAAGATGCAAACAAGCAATACATCCATTCGAGCTCTACAATTTCCTTCAAAAGTCAAAACTTTAAAAGTGATATTTACGAACGACTTTCACTCACGCCAGTTCTGTCAATGTCTGCTTGTGTCTTCTGAAGTGAATCAAGTATTCGTATTCGTACACCGCAAAGCAAACAAGATCAACAAAACAAACTTAAATGGAAAAAGTACACTTTTAGTTATAAACACCAAAACCTTAAACTTTTTATCTCAACTCATTCCATAATTAGGTATGTGCACTTCCCAAAACGATAAAAAAGTGCAAAGTCGTTTGCGGTTCAATCCTTCTAAAATGCCCCACCCCAACAATTTAATAGTACAAAAGTCAAAGTCACAAACACATCCAGTTCCACGACTGCTGCACCTGCACCTGGGGACTTACAAAAATATCAGAACAGAAATCTTCCTCCCCTCTTTTCATACACTCACAAGTGATAGTCATGTGGTGTCTACCAGCACCCAGATACGACATATTTTTTTTCTAGTCCCCGGGCATGCCCTGACCATGAA
>JAQGCB010002856.1:0-10725 GCA_034698835.1 Protaphorura tricampata | reverse complement strand
ATATTAAACTTTCTCTTTATTGGACACATTTTGGTGCATTTTTCGAGTTCGGTATATAGAGAGTCCACTGTAGGTATTCCCGGTTTTCGGCTTATATTCCAATTATTGGAATATATTGATATTGAATGAATGAAAGGATTAAACGAGTTTACGTTGAAATACCAGGATTTTTTTTTGACCAGTCCAAAATTTTGAGTCCAATGCCAATGCCAATTGCCAAGTAGAATTGGAGCAATTCAGCAGGGAAACTCAACTTATACATATACAGGTGGATCCAAAATCTGAGTTCTGATCGAATCCCTGCACAGTATGAAATGTGTACATATAATTGCACAGAAAAAAGGCATTATCTTTTTGTCAGACAATCATTCAATCTTGATTCCAATCATTTCTCAATCATTTCACTTAATTTTTTTTTATCTCCCGAGGGTGGAAAAAAGGGATGGAACGATAAGTTGATGAAGTGAAGCATAAATGGGATAAGTAAGTACTTGAGGATTTTTTCTAGCACCCCTTCATTGCACCTGCATCTGCATCTGCATCACACTGTCAGTTTGGAGGGTTAAAGTGTAAAGTAAATAGTATGAAATGAACATTACATATTTTTACAGACATATTATTACGTATATGTACATGGTGGTACTTATGTGAGGTGGAAATCATTTACAAATATGGTACATTTTCTGCAGAGACCAAATAAACTCGTATCGAAGTCCAGTAATCCGGGAATGCAAGCCAGATCGTCTACGACAGGTGGTCGCTGGAACGGGTTTCGATTAAAAATTGACCGTAGGGAGAAATACACGCTTGTGTTGTGACACCCTGTACATCTTATTTTTTTCCTTCTATTCCTTCAGGTGTATACTTATCCAGATAACTAAACGCCTGAGAGTGACTATTATGTGTTATGTGTTAGTTGTCTGTCTAAACCAAAAAAAAAACAGTCATGCCCATTGTCCACGCCTGGTTAAGTACGTAAGTAAGTAATAGGGAAAACCCCTGGGGGGAGGACAGGTAAAAAAATATAAAACCAAAACCAAACCAACACTTTGCTGCATTATTATCCGGAGCAAATGCAATATAGACAAGTTATGTCATGGCCGGTTAATTTAAAAGAGTACGTCCATGTGTGGTTATTTTGCATTTGGAATAACTTAATACACTATGTTCATGGATTGTCTTACATTTCAGACACACTTCATAGTATTCAAATAGTTCTTTGTCCTTTAATTTATAACCAAGCCCACAGGCACACATTGCTTTCGCCTAGCGAATCTCTATAAAAAATTCTGTAGCTTTCCCGGATCTATTTTGATGGGCACTATTAATCAGTGTATTGTAATAATAATTACCGGTGGAAAAATGAGGTATGAAACCAAGCATCAAGCAAAGCTATAGACCAGAGCATAATTCAGAAGAGTTTCCAGAATAAAGTCTCCGAAAATCCTTGACCTGAATAATTAAGTCGTTTAAACTATTAAGGCATAAATTTCCTCGATTAAACAAACGATTTCAACGTGCTTACAAATAATGACGTCTTGACAAAATCTAAAGCTCTTTTGCATAAAACACTAGGGTTATTACATAAAACACTGGATTCCCCAATCAATTATATGATCCTATCTAATATGAGGACTAGACAGATCACAACAATCACAAGTAAAAGTAATGTCAAAATGAGTGCGCTCACTATCGTCAGAGATATTAGACGTGGACGAATTTCTGTAAATAAAATTTAAGCCTAACATATGAAATAGTGCTTAGGGTTTCGACATAATATTTTTTTTCTTACACTGTGAAGACCTGATGCACTTTTTTAAGTGAAGTGTTGACGAAGGTAACAAGGTAAGGGAAAGGCAAGTAGGTTGTTTAACCTGGGTTAATACAACACAATTCGTTAATACACATCCAATCCCAAATCCCAATCCAATATACCCAAGGTACCTGTACAAAGTACAATACAACAATAAGTGCAATAAAAATCGACTTTTTCAACAATGCAATGCAATGCAACCCAATGTGTTCTGGAGAACAGGATTTCTTTCATCACCTTCAGTCCATGTTTGTATTGTTGTGGATGAACACCTGCAATTGTAGAATTACAGGTGTGAAACAGTTTTTCTGTCAAGATATATTGGAAAATAGTACACAGAGACATAACAATTGTTTACCGGATTGGAGTAAAAGTAACGTGGAAGTACAAGGGGAAAGGGTTTAAAAATATTAATCCTTTTACACCCTAAGATTTTCACGTATTTCTTTTCCATTTTCATTTCGGTTTAGTTCTTATGTTTTCCTGAGGAGGAAACAACAATATATTTTTTTAAATCTAAACACAGTAATGTGTCTTGTGTGAGATTTTAGAAAATCGCTGGAAATTTTTTAACGAATTGAACTTTTTAAAAAAAAGCAATTAAGTTGTAATACAAATTCAAGGGCAAAGCTTTCGCTATTGTTCACGAGAAGTTTTTGTAATTTGTGAGTTATTATGAATCATGTGCTGACACTGCTAAGAATTCATTTTAAAAAAAATCTGAAGAACCCATACTGTTTTTCCCAACAATGTGGATTCTCAGTAATTTTGAAAATTAAATCTGTGGACCAGTTCGGCCAAAATATCAACTATTGTTTAAATGACTGTACAAACACACGTTTTTAGAATATAACAGCTTCAGTTTTTTTCAAGAAACCTTCGGACATTTCTGAAAATACTTGAAAATGAATACAAAATTCATTGAAACACGAAACAATAACGGATCACTCAAGTTTAAAGCGAAAACCAGTTTTTTTGTATGAATTTTTTTGCTGAATGTTGTTGATTTCTGAGAATGGTCCTGTCCTGTGCTGTCTGATTTGTGGTTACATTCTCTGCACCCCTATTAATTAGGATGCACTTGATGGACTGATAACCTGCTATTAAGTTGACACCTTCATTTTCATTTTATAATTGAGAAATTATAAAAAAGGGCAACCTGTTTTGGTGCAGCCAGGGAAAAATACAACACGCCTGGGAATAACAAACCTCGCATCTCATTTTCGAATACGATATGAAGTGAAACCTTAGCCTATGTAATACATCGCATCTTTGTTCCAAAATTGCTGACGGCGATTGCTGATATGATCTTCTACCGGACGTTAAATCCAAAAAGTCAAAATAGTGGTGATTGTGAATGTGAGTACTGGTGGTGTGATGTTCAACTCCTCATCACGTCATCATCGTGTCCGATTTCGATATTGGTGGAATTTGATAGAATTTGTACTATTGATATCGGCATTCCTTGTCAGTTTTTCTGTTGTGGTTGGAGAACCGGGTATAATGGAAGGATCATCAAAAGAATTAAGAAGACATAGGAGACATCGACATGCTGATCTTAGTCTTTGGATAGATGAACAACAAGTCAAGATGTTTAGTGGTGTGTGCAAGATTTTTTTTAAAATAAATGTTCTCTCTCCTACGTAATGTAACCGTAAATGCATGTATTCTAAATTTTCTAGAGCCCTGCCTATCATGCTAAATTCCATATTTATTATCATTCAATATTCAAAAAATATACTAATTACAAACAATTTGGAGGAGTCTATAGTAAAATACCCTTACAGATTTCGAGAAAAAGAAAGTTAGTGATGAAATTAGCCTGGAATCGAATGTTAAGTCGTCAATAAAGGTGAGCCGTCATTTCAAAATTGAATAACGGCTGGTTGGTTTACTCTTCAAAATTTTATCTTAAAAACATAACATTTTATACGAAACGACTCAAATATGCTTGCACAGTTTACGAATTGGTACAAAAACAAAAAAGTATGAACATTATCAGCCTCGGAAAGTTGCGTCTAAAAATCTACCAGGTCAAACAATACAAAATTCATATTACAAAGTATCAGTCTGCCCACTCTGCCGTAGCGCGTAGCCTTAGAAGGGCCGGGCCCGGACGGTCTGGATTGAGGGTCTGATTCTCTTGAAATGACAATGTAGCTAAAGCTGTCAGAGTCTAGTTTATCCAACAGAATTTTCTCATTACTCATTTAGGGCACATGAACGAGGCTAGATGATTGATAACCCCTTGATGCGAATGTCTATATTATTTAACTTAGGTATTTTTAATTTAATATTAACTAATGATATGCTACACTATGTGTTATGCTTTGAACAATTATGCATAACGCGACAAAACAATATGAAATTATGAGCTAATATTTTCAGCAAATCCGTGATTCAGGATTCTTTATTCCTTTGAGAGAAAAGCAGTTACCTGAACTGAAGAACATTTTACGTATTTGAGTTCAATTTGTAAAATTGTGAAACGACTCATCCAGCTTCCTGCAAAAAAAAAAATCCCGAGGAAAATGAGAAAGTCACTAAGCAGGTTTATATTTTTGACTTATTTTAGGTAATAAGGACCTCAAAAAGTTACTGCTACCGGTATCATTGTCAGAACCCTAATTGAAAATTATTCAGAATTAATAATAATTTGGAATCTCGGGGAAAATCTGGGGATGCGTATGCCAGCGTTAGTAATTTTTGACACAGCACAGGCAGTCCAATGATTGCGATGATTACTTGTCATCTGCATTTCTGGTTTATTTTGTCCTTCCGGTTCTAGAAGTGCTATATTAATAACTATAGTTCATTTTACTTGTGAAGAAATCGGATTTATCGGATTATTTTTATTCTAAATATAATCAAAGATTCCAGAAACTAGTATGGTCGAATCTGTTACAGGGACTACCTGAATTGGGCATCCGGGACCGAGAGTGATTCGGGGAGTTAGTGTTTAATTAGCAGTGTAATGTGTACGAAGCATCATACAAAGAGTTCTAAAAGTTACTTTACTTTTATTTAAGTTACAATAGGCTTCCCAACATATTGAATGCCAACAGGAAGATTAGATCCGAGGATAGTTGCATGTTCAAAATATAAGTTTGAAACATGTCATTCCATTCGATAAATTCAAATAATGTCACACAATAAAAAACTTTTAATGCAGTCCCAGAGCTTCCATGAAATATTTTGTAAAAGGAGTTATTTTACAGGTTTTCCAATGGAGATTCACGCCATAACAGATGGACATGTTTTGCCATACATATTGGATCCAAACTTTGAGAATTATTTACCGGTGATACCGTCCGAGGTAAACCAAGGGCATTTTTGAGTTTAAAATCGCAAAGAATGGCACTTAAAATTTTAATAATCAAAACAGGTTGGAGTTGTCAATTTTACGTGGCGAGCAGGTTCCAAGAAATATTTTTATCATTTCGATCGCCTCCAGACATTCAATGAAGACATTCTACTCCCTCCAATTGTCTCAATTGATATACGGGGGAAAATTCCTCGAGCTGCCAAAGGTACCTGTCCGTTTATTTACCAGTTTCTTGGAAATGTTGAATTATCGAAAAAGCGAATAATCTGAAACTTGGATTGTACTTTTATTTTAGTATTCAGTGTATTACTGAGATGTTCGGGTCAAAAGTCAGGGATAGCATCCTTTGGGGTCGGACTTCTCATAGAGAGTCGGAAAGGGATACCTTTGAGTGGAACTCCGCTACGTCTTCGACTACGAAAAGAATGTTTCCAGCGAAGCCCGGATTCGGAGTGTGACAAGAAATGTGCAAATGGCGGACGATGTAATTTGGAACGCATGTGCCAATGCAAGGATGGTTACATGGGACAATTCTGTCAAACGGCCCTTTGTTATCCTCAATGCATGCATGGGGGTACTTGTATTGCTCCAGGGCAATGTAGTTGCGCTTTCGGCTATCATGGATCTCATTGTGAAGGGGGTAGGTAATTCGATTTTTCAAAAGAAACTTTGTTTTCTGATAAATAATTATAACTGTAAACTTATTTCAGCAGTATTTATTTTTATTTTTGAAAAATCATAGTCGTACGGTCTAACGCACGACAATTTTGTACAAATTCTCTAATACATAGTATTTTGACTCACAACTGATCACAATTTCGTATAAATACATTTATTCATTTGATATCTCAAATCCGTTCAGACAACCAAATAGCGGTTTTACATCCAGTTTTAATGACAGTAGTCAAGAGGCCATAAACTGGTGCTTGTTCCGCATCATTTGCTAAACCCGTATCATGATGTTCTTCTTCTTCGTCCCTACACTTTTGAATTTTTGTAAGGAGTTCCTGATTTTCTTCAGGAGTTTTACTTTGGGTCATCAATTCACGGATTTGATTATTATAGTGTTCAGTGATTGAAGCTTCCACTGCAACAGTGCAAGCCATAGCTGCTTTCTCACCAAGTAGTGCAGTTCCTTCAAATATTAAGAACAAATATTATTAGAAATGAAAATAGACCATTGAAAAAGTAATTGTCGGGTTGGTCAGATTATTAATCAGTTACTCTGACGAGTTTGAAAAATCTGGATCATGTTAAAACTAGAATGAGAATGACTCAAAAACACACCGGAAGACAGCTCAGAGACTCAAACTACAAGTTTCCTAAGTACGAGTGACACAATAAACAATCACATTTCAACTTGAGACTCTTCGAGAACACTCCAATTCCTAACAATTATGACAATTCATGATAATGCCTTAATGAATGCCTAGGAATTGTAGAATATACTTACCAGCTCCAAGAACGTATCCAGCTACATTCCAGAAAGGCAATAAAATCGTTGGTCTGGCTCGATATTTCGGAAGTAGCTTTTCAAAAATCCGAAGATGTTCTTTCTCTTGATCCCACATGTGCTGAATTAAGGGGCCTGATTTAGTTCTACCTAGTCAAAAATTAAAACTGATGAAACAAGTACGAATTATTACGGAAATACGGACGTTCTATCTTAATTCTTGACGAATTTGCTTGTATTCGTAGTCCGTCTTGGGGGTGCCACATTTAAAACTGTTCAGAATATTTTAACCAATTTAAACAGTTTTAAATGGTTGAAATCTATACCCATTTACATGAACTCATGACATTCATTAACTGTAGAATTAAAAACTCTCGTAAAATCATTAAAGATAATCCGTTAGCCGACTTACAAGCACACCCACCAAGTGTGAAAGAACAAACGTAGTAATCAAATTCATTAAAATTAGGTCACCTCACCTAAAACAGCCATTTGTCCGGCGTAAATTCGATTGGCCCCATACTCGCCCGCATGATCCACCCGGATCATTCTGTCCCGAAGGTCCCTCATTTTCTCATCTCGTGATTTTTCAGTCACTCGCCCATAAGCGTAAATACTGCTGGTACAGCTGAAATCTCGTGCGGCTGAACTTTCCTTCAATACTGGTATTCTTGAATCCATGGCCAAGGCATTTCTCAATTGCGAAGGGCGAGGTCTCGGAACCCGGTGCATCGTCTAATTTTTCGTTGAATAGGTACTGAAATCAATAAAATCAATAAATAATTATTTTCTTTTGTAATTAATTGCAGGAATTTGTGGAGAGAAATGTTTGAATGGAGGGAAGTGCATTCAAAAGGATACTTGTGAGTGTACCCGGGGTTACTACGGTCTTCGTTGTGAATATAGTGAGTGGGATCAAAAATATTTCTTGGTTATTCTTTTACTCAAAAATCTAAAAACTGTATCAAATTCTTTCAGGCAAATGTATGATTCCGTGCTTGAATGGTGGGAGATGTCGGGGTGTAAATACTTGTCGATGTCCGCCAGCATTTTCTGGTGACCATTGTGAAATTGGACATGTGAATCGAACACTGTCACAAAGACATTCTTGTTCACTCCCTTGTCGACACGGAAATTGTACTGGGCCAAATCGATGTGAGTGCCATGAAGGCTGGTACGGAAGACGGTGTCAAAGACGTAAGTTTCATAAAATAATTAGGATGTAAAATTCTGACAGATCCGCCAGATATACGATTATGGTGCCTGATCTGACTAAAAAAGCTGTTGTAAAGTTTCTGAGTGAATTGAACAAAATAAATTAATCAGATACGTCAAAATTATAATTGCAGGGTCCTTACGAGTTCGAGAGACAAATGGGAATTCGAGGAACCAAACTCGGGCCAAACAAAAAAATAGGAATAAATTTCAGAGTGAAACAGCTTTGGCGATCTTATGAATGTGAAACTAGTCTCACGGTCTACTAAATCCTATTAATCTAATTAAAATAAAAATCCCTGGCTTGATTTTACTCAGCATTGTTACTATAGATTACGTTGCGAGAATTTATTGCGAACACTGGTGAACTAAAAAAAAAATGTCACACACAAAGGAGTTGGTCTGTATAGTAAGATCAAATTAGGTCACCATAATCTGGCTTACGTTCGCGAATGTAATTTTACAAGAACATTTGGAAATAATTTCAGATTCTTCATAATATTTTTAACACTGTCTAGCCACTTTATAAGTTAAATATTGTTCATCGATTAAAAAATATATTCAAGGTCTGTATTTGTGACGATTCTTTTTGACTTCTTCAAAGTATTTACGTCTGAAATTCCCCGTCTTGCGTTCGATTGTAGGATCATTTAAAACAAAAACGAAGTTCCATGTCAAGTCAAATATACCGTAAATGCCGGGAATAATTGCCGGGGTTTCTGGTTTCAATAGTCGCCTGGACTGGAATAAACGGGTGCCTTTGGAGAAAGTGGTGAAAGTCTTGCTTATACACTGATGGTGGGTGACTAATGAGTTTCGGCGTCGACTAAAATATATTTCATTTTCAAAAATTATCAAAATCGATTCAACAGGTTTTTGTTATCGTCGTCATATTGGCAAATTCAAAATTTCCTAGTTTAAAAATTCTTATAAATATAATTTTCCAGCCATCCACTTAATGTTCTTTCTTTATAATTTATCTCTACTAATTGTAAGTTTGGGTTTCTTCCTTCCTCTATCCATATTTTGTTTCCTCCGAAATTGTCCCACAAAATTCCAATCAATATACACCGTACCCGTGCAATTTACAAAACCCAATTATGCAAATATTTAAATATTTTCCTCCGTTCATCCATCCATTCATACGATACAATCTCAGAAATTCCTTCCAATTCCAATTTCCAAACCAACATTTCATGAAATCGAAATCCATTCATTTCATTGTTGGCAGTCCGTATTCCATATTAGTCCTAGTCCTATTCCTATTATTCATCAATCCTATTTATCCCAACAAAACCAACCCTCTGCCCGCTTGACCTTTTCAATTTCCACAGTCCTCTACAGTCAGAAAGAATTTCCAAACGTTCCAATTTCCAAAATAATTCCTGACATTCCAATTCATCCAATTTCCAAAACAATTCCTGACACTCCAATTCATCCAATTTCCAAAATAATTCCTGACATTTCAATTTCATCCAATTTCCAAAACAATTCCTGACATTCCATCCAATTAAAACCAATTTCCAAAATAATTCCCGACATTTCAATTTCAATTCATCCAATTTCCAAAACAATTCCTGACATGTGACATTCCAATTAAACCAATTCCTAAAATAATTTCCAACATTCCATTCTCCAAAAACAGTCCGATTTCCAGCATTCCAATTTCCAAAATATTTTCATTTTTCCCAATCTCCACTATTAATTCCACTCTTTCCAAGTCCATTCACATTTACCTACCCATACATGCACTCACTTCACTCACTCCATCTATTTTGCCTAGTGTCCCATCCCCCCATATACTTACATGTTAATTTTTCCCTATAGCCCAAACCCAAATGCTATAACTATGGACTCTCCGACTTCCCGACTCACGACGGACTCCGTGTCCTTCCTTCAAAAATTTTCCTGGCCCTGGCTCCTCCGTACACACAACACACAAGAACTCACTCCTCCTCAGTTCTCTCCTATTTTTCAGTGATTCCTCCAAGTGATCAGTGCTTGTGAAAAATCTTTGGACTGACTGTACGGGTGAGTGGATAAAAAAAATTTTTTCGCTCTTTTTTTGATTTGGATTGAGAAGAGAAGAAAGGTGACGCAGGTGCGTGTAGTTGAAATGTAGTTGGAAATTGAGAAGGCGACGCAGCCGTAAGAGTTTAGACAAACTGGGCCTGCTCAGTCCTCCTTTAAAACGCGGGCACTTGGCCCTACAATTTAATATTTATTTTCATTTTTCCATTGAATGTTATGATTTTGACGGATTTGACCTTTGGGTGGGTCAATTTGATCCAAAATTCATTAGTAGTTGGATTGGAATTTGATTAGGGGAGGAGGAGAGGGGACGCCATTTTCCATACATAGTCATTCATAAATAGAATTTTTGTAATATTCCATGAAACGTACGTAACGTAAACAAAAGGGGCGAATTAGGTGAATTTATGTAAAAATTAAAATTTTTTGTTCCACTGCTTAATTTTTAGTTGAGAATTTTGGTCGTGGAGAAAGTGCGTAGGTGAAAGCAGAAAAGGAAAAAAGTTTCTAGAATTTTTTTGGGTGGGTGGCTGGCTGGGTTGGTGCGGGTGCGGGTGGGAAACGGAAGGAAAGAAAACCCGGACGTCTTTTGTATCGATTTTCTTGGATTTTCTTTCATACACAAATTCCGAGTAGGTCCGAATTCTGGAAACTCCGAATTTTAAGGGTACCAAGATCAACTTGTACAGTATTTTGTATGGGATTACTATTACTCTTACGTTAGACACCAACGTGGAAAGAAAACTTTTTTTTGAGTCTCCGGTGGAGTTAATTTCTGGAAATTGGAAATGTTAAATTTTCCACTGACCTCCCGTTTTCGGAGTGTCAAGATGCATGTGGTATATAATGTAGGAAGTGTGGAAAGGACTTCCTTAATTCTTTATTGCA
>JAQGCB010002855.1:0-10727 GCA_034698835.1 Protaphorura tricampata | reverse complement strand
CCGATCTTTGATATTTTTATAAATTGAGGTTTCTGGAACAAATACGTTAATTTTTTGGAGGTGCACTGCACTGTGTTAATTCCTATAGTGTTCTATAGTGAATTTTCTGGAGAAAGTGCCTTTCACCGCATGCATAATTTTTTGCATGCGAATCGCATTGATTCAATTCTTTTTATTCTCAGGTTAGACTTTGAGTGGTGTGAGAGAAAACAATGACCCAGTGGGGGTAATATATTTTGAAAAAAGAACTTTGTGTATTTTTGGGAGAACTGGAGAAAGTCATGCACACATGAAAGGTACAGAAAGAATAATACGGGCAATTCAAGGGAAAGGAAAAAAGGAGAGGTGGTTGGGTTTCATGTCGCTGTAAGCCAAGTCAAGGAATGTTACTTGAGTCCTACGTCTACTACCCGGGTATCCAAGAACGAAGAGAGGGCCAAGAACTGGATCCCAGTTCTACCCGAATTCAGTGCTCAGTCGACTGACGAAGTGTAAACAGGCGGACTCATTTTCTCCCTGTCATCAATTCACTAGTGCTCACATGCATGGAGTTCACATTCATCGTTTGTAACCAAAAAGCAGCGTGGATCGTGATCTCTCCTAAGTTTTAACATTTCCATTCCATCACCTCTCACGAGTTACTCTATTCTCATCAAAAACAGTTGCATTTTGGTCGTAAAACTGCTAATAGCTGGACTAATATTGACTCGTGAACACGAGGACGGCCACCAAGGCGGCCCAAAACTCTAGACCTACCTTTAACTTCAAGTACAAAATTACAAGGAAGGAAACTCTGGTCTTGGTTAGATCTGGTCGTCTCTCTCTCTGTCTGTGTTCTGTAACCACCCATCCCATTAATAAATCAACCCTCTACTGCTGACGGGGAAAAACACTGTAAATTTATGAGCAATTCCTAAAAGTTACCAATTTGGGTGAAAGTTGCATGGATTTTTGCTAGGATTCAGTAGTGTTTGAAGGGAACGCTCTCACATTAACTACGTACAAGCATACATACATACAAACACCGGACAAGGAACAATCACAAATAATTTGTGGAATTACTATCGTTCTTCCGCCCGCCGCGTTAATTCTTTTTATTTTTGACTAAATGTGCTCTTCTAACTTTGTAAATGTTAGACCACGTATGATTGTGACGTTTAATACACCAAGAAATGTTTCCTGGAATGAATGAATGACCTAACAAGGAAAACAATATATTATATTGTTTTCCTCCAATTTTCTATCAACGGACATCTTAGACGACGGAAAGAAAACTGGATTGTGAAGTTCGACTCCTTTAGTTTTGCTCAATTATAGCAACTCTTTCACATAAGCAAGGGTGATTTAAATTATAACTGTAATTTTGGGCAACGACAAGTTACTAATGGAACATTTAATCGGAATTGAACGCGATGGATAAATTAAAATATACGAGTGTCACGTTCCATTGACAATTAATTAGAAGAAGTTTGTGTGTCACATGTGTTTTCTCCATTCGCAACTGAAGTACATTCAACTCTTCTGATCCAAGTTCAACTTTTTTAATTCCTATCTGTCTTATTTTCCCGTTCCTGCATTTTTTCAAAGTCTAAGAAGTGTGACAATTTAACAAAAAAGTTTTTCCGGACGGTCGGTGAGTGCTCGTTCGTGGCGTATACGGTATACGTACAGTCAGTCACTTGAAAACAATTGCAATCTTGCATAAGTCCAAAATAAAATAAGTTTGTTCTTCCTCTCGTTTGACTCTGAGAAAAGTATACACATTCTTACATCCGCTTGAATTTCTCCAAATAAGAAAAGGTGAGTGGTTCTCAAATAGCCTAACATGTTCTATGGAAAAGAAGTGCAAATTGTTTGAATGTACGTAATGCAGTGGGTGTGTATGTGTGTGTCTTTTTTCTGTCTATGTATTCCTCGTCCTTTCTCCAAGAAAACTTTTCCCATTGCATTGCATTATTCTGAAATTGAAATGGATAGTGTAGAGTAGTGCGGCTGTAAGGGAAAATTCCATACTACCATTGCCATTGCCACTACCAGTACCATGCCGCCATGAAGAGTTGTCCGGAAGGCGCCAGTAAAAAAAATTGAGTCGCCAGCCAGGGCCCAGACAAGACCGTGAATTAGGTTATAAATCGGGATAAAAGGAACAAACTGGGAGGGAATGACGGACGGACGAGCAGAGGGGAATTGGTTAAAGTAAAATAGAAATAAGTGCTATTGTTTATCGGGACATGTGTCATGTAGACCAAGGTCCATTTAAGTCTTTAGTGTGATAATCTATTGTTGTCAAAATCCTGTGTACGTACCGTACAGTAGTAGTGAGAAGTAGCGGCGCTACCACCTAACACCACCCGCGACGCACTCTAGACCAAGGATGTTTCTTTACTCGTATTAAAAATTCAGAGCAGGCTTCTAATTTAGCGTCCGGGAAAGATTACTTAGGAAGGAATGGTAGACGGTAACGGCGTACTGTACGTAGTACCGTTGTCCTTCCTGTGAAGATCGAGACCCTTAGCCCTCGCCATGTCGTTATATTTCACATATACAAAGGTTTTCGCTCAAATGGTAGAATTGGGTCGGGAGGTCTAACGATACAGAAACAGATACAGGCCAAGTTGACGATTGAACTTGGTTAAGTTAGCGTTTTACTTGTGAGAGAGCAAAATAGACAATGTGAATGCAAGGCAATGCAAGGCAATGCAATGCAGGGTCAGAGGGAATCATTGAAGGCATTCTGAAGGAATCCATTTGGCTGGCATGGATTGTAACTTGTAACCTTTTTCGCATCATGCAGAGAGAGAAAGGAAGAAAAAAACTCGAGTTGAGCCAGTTAGCTATTTGGCTGGTTTTTTGGAATTGAAGAGAAGGAAAGAAGGAAGAATAGTAGGGATCTTGGAATGGAGAATTTATTAGATTGTACTCAACCCAAATTGGTGCCAATGAAGGAGAGCGGAGTTCCGAAACCAAAAAGTATCATCAAATCAGTATCTCTCGACTTTACAAAGGAATTATGGGGTTCGTGCTTAGGGTTTACAATTTTATGCTCTGTACTCTGTACTGTTCTGTGTACTGTCGTAGTCGGAGTCTTAGAAAAGGATGCGGTAGCTCCTTCAATCTTAGAATGAATCCCCACACGACTTGACACGACTTCTTTTTTTCTCTTGAACTCTTCTTTTAACATCGTGCACTGTTTAGTGCAGTATAACTACAACATTACAGAATTGTGGGACGACGATGCATTAGAAAGCTACTGTAGACAGCAAGGGACGACGATGAGATGCTTGGAATTTTAAAATTTTTGCCGCATGGCTACAATATGAAGGTATATGTTGGTATTGTTGGTGTGGTAATCGAAAGTAGTACGAGTTTTACTGGCACTTACTGTTATACGGTTGCATTAAAGAGGTTTTTTTCCTTCAATATAGGTCAAATGTAAAACAAAAACTACCAAATGTCCTTTCATTTTTGATACACCCTACTCTTTTTTGCGACACATAATTTCCCATGCAGTTAGATTTTGGCCGGAAGAGCCAGGGGTTGCATTGTGGTTTTAATTTTCACATCTAATGTTGTACTCTACTTTCACTTTTCCCATGCATCCACGCACAGCCCACATCACACACACACACACATAGTTTGTGTGGAAGTATAATCAAATTATGTGCACTGCATTAGAGAGCTAAATAGTTAGCTCCATGAAACAAAAGTACTGTTGCGGAAAATTATACATTATTATGGGGATATGTACGTACGTCCACACATAAGCGTGCATGGAAAAGTTGGAGAAAGCAAAGCAAAGGAAAGCAAGGGAGGATGGATTCATTCAGCTCCTAACTCGAATACAAGTCCCATGAAATTCCATTAAAATGACAAACTCTTGGCAGATTTTGTCCTCTACACTTGCACAGCACAGCACTGCACTGGCACATCGCAATTCGCGACACAGTGCAGTCACAGTGTGTTTATGCTGGATGGATTCAGCTAGTTCCGCTAAACACTTATACGATATGAAGTCTGCTAAGTCCCTGAATACCAGCATTCACAGCTTCCTTTCACTGAATTTTTGGAATCTTCCCAAATATGGTCAGTGAACTGGGTGGAATGATAACCTAGTGTAACACAATTGGAATAATTCCACGTTGTCTCCTTCTTAGGAAGAGTACGGATATTTTTACCTGATACTAGTGCATTGCGGAAAATGCGGTAATAAAAATATCTTTGTAGTTCTAGACTGCGTGTGGCATTTTCTCGGTGGTACGCGGTCACTCAAGTTCAAACTGAAGTGATTCCAATGTACTACTTCTGGAATGTCACAGATTCAATGAACAAGTCAATTTAACTGATGTGCGAGTGACGCCTCCTTAAGGCGCTTCCAGTTTTTAGGTCATCGCTTGTGGATGAGACCCACACGAGGCGTGGGGCACTATATTTTATGATTTTAGTGAATCAATGACATGACCAGGAAATGACAGAAATTATTAGATTGGTCTCTGAGCTCAGAAAGTTGAGGTCACTGGATTGAATCATATCTAATATTGATTTACGAGAATTTGAGGATTTGTTCATGGACGGACGGACGGTGCGGTACGTGTAAGAAAAGTGAATTAGTACTCTGCAAGTTCTTCGACTCTTGTTTTTCTTTGGGTAAAAGAATTGATACGAAGTTGGCACTGGCAGACGAGTTAAGTTGTATAAAAATTTTGTGACCCCAGTGTTTGGTTGGTCTGGAGAAGAATTACATTATAGTAGTACTTTGGAGTTGGTAAGTAGTCGTAGTCGTAGTAGTAGTCGTGGGTAGACAGTCTAGGTCCTAGTCTAGTAATGGCCGAAAAGGGCCCAATGGCCGAAAAGGGCCCTTTCTCATATGAAATTTTTCCTGGCGCTGTTTGGGATATTTATTCCTCCACGGCCCTCAAATTTTCATTCGCCATGAGATAGTCAAATTGGATTCTTAGGTATCCATTTTAACGCTACTACCTGGCATTTCAGTCCGGAGGGATTCGAACCCACCAGTAGTAAAATTGTAGCTGCCTGCATATACCCCGAAATTGACTAGACTTTGGCCCACACCTTAAAGAATCCTAGGACCGAAACTGGGAGTTTAGTTGTTGGAGTTTGGAGAAAGTAGGATGTGAATGAAAACGGAGTTGTGAGGATCAGCACGGAGAAAGTAGAAGAAGAAGAGAAGAGAAAGCGAGGTTGATCGTCTGGTTTATATTTCTAGAGTCGCACTCCTGTTGTGTCTTGTCATCTTTTATTGATACGAACGTTGGGTCCCATCTGGAGAATTTTATCCCTTAGTTGTAAGGGAACAACAAACGTTATTCAACTTCATCCTTTGTGATGCATGATGATGGCTTTTCCAAAAGTCACTTGTCTGGTCTCCAGTGGGCGGCACGCCTTGCACGACAATACCCGTGCGTCGAATGAAACGCACATAATGTCAAAAGTACACAATACACACACCCATCTCAACTGATATGATCATCATGTGTGTCTCTTGATCTCTCTGTATCTCTGTTATGTCAATCACTATGTCAATGAGTATAATTGGCACTCCATGCACGCTCTAATTTACAGTTGAACTAGATGAGTATCTCGTGTCAAGGTTATCTTTTAACTAATTTGTTAGTGAAATTGACTCCACAAAGTCTGATTTAATTTGCACATTTTGAGTAGACTCTTTAGCTGTTGGGTTAGTAGAGAGTGGCATGAACTGTTGCATCTGAGATCAGCTTTCATTTGATAATCCGAATAATGCAGCACGTTGAAACCGAATATTTTGAAACATTTGAGATAAATTACGTGACCTCCCGCGCGGAAAAGAAAATATTTTGTACATTTGGAAGACTTGGATTCAGTAGAATTAGTCACAATTTGGATGACTCTAGAAACGTCTCAATTCTGAGCATTAAGGATTCGCCTTATTAATTTGAAAATGTGGGATAGAAAGAATGAATGCAACGACGCCCCTTCAGTTTTTGCAAATCCGCATAGTAGTGCAAAAAAGGATTGTGTTGAAAGGCCATTGCGAAGCGGAATGCTAAGAATACCAAATACATTATCATTTGGATGCCAACACGACCTCAGTTTCCGTGCTAGGAGTATGACTAGGACTAACATTACAGGACACGCTTACATTTGATGAGTCGTCCACATTTATACATTTGGAGTGTCGAGTAGTCTGCCGACTGTGGGAGAAAGAACATGAGCATGAACGTGACGAGGAATACACAAGACAGTCAGAAAAGTCTACAACTCGGCATTATTATCATTACTCGCGTCAAACAGCTTAATGGTCCTTCATAAGAAGTTTCTTGGATGAAGTCCTTAATCGAACCCCCAAGCTCAAGGCTCAAGGCTCAAAGAATGGCACAGCTGGCTTGCCAAGAGCATCGTCATCGTCTAAAGTCAGTATTTATTCATGGAAACCAACTTCAAATGTCCCATTTGTGGATTTCCTCAAATGAATACGACTTTCTCCCCCTTTTTGTGACTTCCTTAGAAAATTTCAGGAAACTCCTCGATCAGTTTCCTATTCCTATGTTTTAAATGAGTCAGGGGAAAATGGACTCCCTGCTTTGACACATGTACGGTAGAAACAGTCAACACTCTCCATTTCAGGGTGAACTTAGATAACAAGTGAAAATAATCGAAAACCAAGTAATTTGAAAGTAGGAGAATATACTGCTGTACTGGTTGGTACAACACAGCACGGGTCCACAGTCTATTTTGACTCTTTTACTTTCAGTTCACGCAATGTGTGACATGAAGGTGTGTAAGTGACTCGTAAATCACTCTTTTTTCTTCACAAGTTGTACATAGTAGATTCTCTCTATTTATACCACGGACGATAGTACGTAAGTATTGAATGCAATGCGGTAAGGAGTAGCATGGACTAGCACCCTCAACTCAACGAGAAAGGAAGGAAGTCCATTTATAAATGTGGAGATCCCTTGACAAGGCAAACCCGTTTGGTTTCCTCTTGTAGGAAACATTGATTGACTTGAAGCTTCCTTCAAACTTTATCTAAGGCAGAAAAGAAGATTGGGTGGGTGATGGGAGTTAGTACATTGAAGAAAAGGCTTGTGCCACTCAGCATCAGTCGAATCCCATCATGTAATCATATTTTATGTTTTGCTTGACGTACAAACACCGACTCTTCTTCACATCACACAAAATGATATATTGCGTGTCTACAAGAAAACATTTCATCAATAGTTTAGTCACTATTCTAGTACTCTGATACGTCTAAAGGATGCTATACCTAATTTTCTCTAGTGTTTTTTGATACCATGTACCTAGCGCGTGGAATTTTGCAACCTGTCTGATGTTTCGGGAAGAAATACTTATAGAATGCCAAAATATCAACACGCAATGCTCTTCTATTTGTACAGTCGCAACGGAGGTTCATGGGCAAAATATTATGAACCACTCTGTATTGAATTGACGGTAAAGACTTTCCCCATCTCAGGCCTCTAAATCTTGTCAATGTCGAACCTAATGCTTAAGTTAACAGAAGCACTCCGTTTTACAATAATAAATAAAAAAATGTAGATAATAGAATGCGACTGGATGGATGGGTGTCCAGTACTATTCTGATAGGAGGGGGAAAAAATCTCAATCTTTTAAAAGCCCTTCGGGTTTAAGGACAAGTTAGACTTTTTGAATGGATAAGTGAACCACAAAAAAGGAAATGTTGACTTAAGCAGGTGAAGGAATACTAAAGAGTTGGACAACCGAGCAGAGCAGTCTTGAATTTCAAAAAGACCTGTCCGTCCGTCCAAAAGAAGAGTAGTATTGGGAGCCACCCAAAGACTACGTAGAATTTGCATTTATATCTGTCTGACGCAGTTCTTGACTGTGTAAACTTCGCACGATTATTTTTTTTTCGTCGACGACCCACTGTGAGCACATTTAGTGCGACTACTTACACAAGGGAAAAAAATGTCTCCCCTATCACATCACATTTCAAACTGAAAACCTGGAACGGTGAAAGTGAAATGCTTTCTCTTTATTTTTTCTTCATTCTGTTTAAACTGAAAAGAGACTGTCAACCATAGGATAGGATAGCTAGCCAGGATGCAAGGAGTGAATGAGGATATGAGGGAAAAAAACATTGCATTGGTGCTTAGAGGTTTTGCTAGACTAGAAGTCTTTCACCCAAATTTAAGCCGGCGTGGACAGGAGGAGAAAGCTGTGAAGGTTCTTCGTGTCAACCCTAAAAAGTCTCCTCTCTTTGTTGAGCTAAAGCCGAAAGCAAAGTGTTTTTATAAAAAGGAGAACGATTTAACGCTCGGGTTGTACCCCTAAAACTAGAACTAGGTCTGTGTAATGTACGTTACAAGTACAGTACAAGCTATGCAGTCAACCAGTCATGCTTTCCTTTCCTTTGCTTGGATTCCACGGTCCAGAGAACTTTGGGAAAGAAAAGGAAAACATTAGCTTGGGTCTAACAGGAATAACAGTACAGAACTATACACAGAATCGTATAGTAAGGAAGTCAGCTCGCACCAGAATCCTCTAGCTTCCTTTTGAAAAGACATAATGAGAATGTCAAGGAGTTATTTAGTCCCGTCCGCCTGTCCTCATGTCTCACTTCTCTAAAGTACTGCTAGTAAACCAAAACAAGTCTTCTTCACAGTTCAACCTTAGCCTGAAAGGACTTTATCGTCAAACTGGAGAGAAAAAAAATCACGGAAAAAAAAAGAATGATTCTATGAATTCAATTCATTCCCATCAGTTCATTCCTCCCATTTTTCTTTCATTGTACTCGTACGTACGTACTACCACTACCTAGTCAACCCTATATAAGGCTGAAAAGACGATTGTGTCGGAGAAGAGAGGATTTTGGATTCCAGAATTACAAGTCTAGTGATTTTAAGTCGAGTCAGTTCTTTAGAAATAATCAGGGGAGAGCCGTCTTGCATGGTGTTTAAATCCAAATGCATGTGGCGTGAATCCTGAAAATCCGCCTACGAACCCCTCAAGCATTGTCTTGAATACTAATTTGGTGTATTTCATTGTGAAAATTGGCTTGGAATGGATTGCATTGGCTAAAGGTTTCCAATTTCTATTCTTTTGGGGATGGAAAGGAAGTCAGGCACAGGCACAGGCTAGTCAGACAAGGAAGGCGGGCAGGGCAGGGGTCAATTGTGCGTGATCAACATGTATGTAGTATGTGCGTGTTGATGGAGAACTGATATCATTGAACGCTGTATATTTTTAGGGTTTCTGTATAAAATTCTCCCTCAAATATATTAGAGAAATTCTCCAAATCTCTCATGACTAATGTATTTTTATCTCCCCCTCGATTTTTTAAAAGCTGGCATTAATATTAATATGAATTAAACACACAGTAATCAACAATCGGGGTTGGTGACAGAAAGTCACACGAGGAAATTATTTTGTCGTGATTTTTTTGATTTATGGCAAAAAGATTCATATTTAATTTATTCCGAGTATTAGATTAAAAAGTTTGATTACTTCTCTAATTTAAACTTTATTCTAAGAGAATTTCTTTGAGTAAAATTTGATTTCGGTCCTCAAATTACTTAGGTCCTCAAACTAGAAATTATTTTGACAAAGAAATAATATTGTATTACCCTGTAAGTTTTTGTCTGCTTTTTCGGCTGGCACTAACTAACCAGGAGTAATACATTTTTTGTTTTGTCCTTATTTATTTTTTTGCAAACTTTTATACTTGTAATGGTATATGGCATGGCTTCAGTCGCACATCTTCAGAAACGAGATCAGTGGGTTTAGTTTTGCCTCTTTGTCTTTGGTTTACCCCCTGATATAATTCAATTCAATCCAATGAAGGAAAACAAAGTGGAAAGAAGCCGTGGTCTCACTCGGAAACCAATATTTCGAGTGGAAAGTCAAAACAAAAATGGGAAACAAATGGATCCTTGTCTGGCTCACTTTCTATTTTCTATCTCTTATTTCTTCTCCTTTCTTTCTTCTCCAGTTCCAGTTCCATGCACTTTTCTATTGTTCTTGGGGTTTGGGCGTACAAAGTTTGTTGCACATGTATGTATGTGGTCAACCATCATTCTTGTCCAAAAACAAAATGAATCACAAGGCTCTCTTATCTAGAACACTTTAACTTCATTTATGGTTGAACTAGATGGATTTATATTATTTTGCTCTAGTTTTGATCGACTTTTTCTACCGCAAACTGCAAAGACTGTCTACATTTTTCAAGGCATGCACATGCAATGCATACTTTCTTTTATTGGTAGAGTATAGTCCATTTGCAGGGTGGTCTATAGTATATTGTCGGCCCTAGAATTCTAGCATTTTGATATTGCAGGGTCAATAGTGGTTGCTTCAAGCAGGTTCAGGATAAAGAAACTCAATATTTAAGTTATGCTGACCTAATTTTGAAGGGATGTAAAAATTTATGAACCACCCTATCTGTTCACCTTTTACGTGCCTGCGACCCAGTACGGTTTGAAAAACTTTTTTGCAAAAAAAAATACGCATGGGTGATGAAATGAAAGGGAAACATGGGTAAGAATGCAAAATGTGTGGAGCAAATATGTGAAATAGACATGCAGAGAGAACAGCATGAGCATGAGTCTATTAAAACCAAGGGAGCGATAAAAATAGGGTTTCAAAAGCTTTCTCTAACGCTGCACCGCACAATACTAATCGTACTATGGGCTCACAAACCTGTGCCGTAGGATTTTTCGCCTCGAATACACGTGACTTTTGAATTATTG
>JAQGCB010002854.1:0-10729 GCA_034698835.1 Protaphorura tricampata | reverse complement strand
AGAACTCCCTTTGCATGCACTTCTTTGTTATTCCACTTTCTGTATATTAAACTTTCTCTTTATTGGACACATTTTGGGGCATTTTTCGAGTTCGGTATATAGAGAGTCGACTGTATTTTGCTCGTTTATTGGAGATTTATGCCGAGGGTTCGATCTCTCGTTTACAAATGACCAGGATAAATACAGGTGTAATTGTTATTATGTATTATCTGTCTCATGAGATCATTCTTCGTTTCTCCCTTCATACGTACCTATTCAATTTTATATTATCCTTATCAGCTCTCATTTATCTTACGTACAGCTTTTACCGTTTCCTGTTCCTGTATCTACTTTCTTGAACTAAAACAGTAAAGATTTCCCCCCTTTTCTGTACACATCTATCTCTACTATAAAAATAAATGGTAAAACTTATGTTGAGGTTTCAAAGCTCCCCATTTTTGCTTCTTTTTATGGGTTATTTTTACAACCAAAACCTGTTAACTTTCATTTCACATTATTTTTGACATTGGAACTGGAAAGTACACAGTACACGGACCGTGTGGCCGAGTGAAAGCATATTTTCTTCAATTTTCCTTCCTGTCACTCTGTCATGATTCTTGTGCCGGGTGCTTGCCTGTGCAGTGCTGTGGTGTGGTGAAGCATGTAAATGCTGTACATGAGTCCCAGTCATGATCCTCCAGCAAATGACCATATTCCTGACATTTATTGATATTTATTTAACTCGTCTTCTTCCTCTTTTTCTCCCCTAACTCCTAACTCCTTGATGCTATCAGTTTTTCTCCCCTCAAAAAAAGAAGAGTACTAAAAACCAAAAACCAAGGGATTTACATGCAAACTTACTATTGCTTTCACTGCTTTCACTACCACCGGTAGCGGCTCTAGGGACTACGAGGGCCACCAAGGAAGTATTTTGGCACATTTTGTATTTCCTGTTGGCCCACCCTGTCTGAGAGATCTTTACATTATTCCTCCATATAGTGATACTTTTTAAAAAATAGATATTAATTTCGTAGGGCATGGTCACGCTTCGCGGCTTATTTTTCTGGCAAAAGAGAAGCTTTTCTTAAAAGGTACTTAAGGCCCCTTTGAAAAAATTCTGGAGAACCGAGACTCCCCAATATTGCTTACTGTGTTTAATGCAATAATAATGGATTTTGAATTTCGGATCGGACTCCCGTCCAGCGCCCAGGCCCAGACTGTTGCTTATCCCCTTTTGATCCCTGTTCAATGTTCTATCCGGAAAGCTAGGCATTTTATACTTTTTGGAATTGATAGATCTCCATAATGGCAGCGCAGTGCATGCAGGAAGTCGAAATGACAGACAGGGAGATAGACAGCCGTGTCGATGCGATGCCATGAAGAAAGCTTTTCTGCTTTTTCGTTTGGAATGAGCTAAACGTCACATAAAATAGAAAGTTTTGGCTCCGGCTTTCATTTTATGATTTTTGATAGTGATCGGATCAATTGAATGAATGGATTCAGAAATTCAGTTCTTGTTAAAGGAGACGCTTCCTGTGTGTCGCAGGCAGATATTCAATATAATGCCCTAGCAGATAGCATGTGAAATGCTCAATTAGCTCAAATAATATTTACAATAGTTGCAATGGAGACACAACACAGTGGTACAGCAAATGTTCATGCTTTGCTGTAGTAGGGTTCGATTCCCGGTCTTGCCGAAGAGTTTTTAGGAACAAGCCGTGCAGTTTTTCCTAAGGGTTTCCATCCTCTCCTCACAGCAAATTATAAATACTGGGCAAAGTGGATATCGTCTATTTATGGCAAATATGAATTAATATGGGGAAACATTTCCAGGAAATTGATGGTTGAAGTGGAACAGTATTCCATGTCCACTCTTCTACGCAATATGACCAAAAAAGCATCATACTGACTGACAATTTGCCCAAGAGCCTGCCTGGGTACCCAGGTTGTCAATTTGACAAAATAACTATATTTGACTTGATGCCTGTGGCATATACATAGTTCAATGTCCATTATTCGAGTATGTGTCCATTATCTACATACTTCGTTTCACATACACTAGAGTAGAGAAATGGAGAAAGCATAGCATAAATTATAAGTTTGAAGGACAGACAGGCTTTTTGGAATTTTGGAAATAACAATGAGGATGACTGAGCGTTATTCCAAGATAGAAAAAGAGTGTTAGTGTTATTGATCCTATCTGGCCAAATGCAAAATGTAATGTACGTAATGTAATGTAACTACATTAAGGCCTAAAGGAGTTTGAGTTTCCATTTTCATGCCACGCCATGTGCCATCATCCTAGCATTGCATTGTAAGCATGATGATGAGTTGAGCTTGAACATGGAATTTGGAATTTTGATACTCTGGAATGGATGGAACACATAAATCATTCTATTCCAGTAGTAGGGGAAAAAATATGACCTGAGTTCGAGTTCAAGAGAGATCATTTCCATTTTCTATATAATATTCTGAGTGACTGACTGCCACGTATGAACTATGAACATCATGGAAATGAATGCTTTTATCATTTTTTTGTAAAATAATATAACCTTAAGTTGATGAATTGCTGGCAACACATGAATATGCATTTATTTCAACTTTGATTAGAAAGTGTTTTGAATTTAAATGGAAGCAAATGGAAAAACTTACAATTCTCATGCAGATCCTTCCTAACAATACACTCACTCTAACATAAGTCCTATCACCTCATAACGATAACAGTCTGAAGTGTTAAATAATTCTCACGATTCCATCTGTATTAGATTTAAAATATTCTTTTATTATTTTTGAGGAATACAGTGGAATATACCGAACTCGAAAAATGCATCAAAATGTGTCCAATAACGAGAAAGTTTAATATACAGAAAGTGGAATAACAAAGAAGTGTATGCAAAGGAAGGTCTAGTGTTCCTGACATTCTGGTCGGTATAGAGAGGTGTACGATATAGGGGAGGTTGATATATAGAGATTCCACTGTAAGAGAGAAAAAAGTGAATTTCAAATACGAATATTAATTCTACGTATTAATTACATAATGTCCGCCTCTAAAAATATTCGTTTTGTCCTGAAGTCATCCGAGATATCTTTACTTAGGCTCGTATTACAAATGAAACTAATTAAATTAAAAAATGTCTCATCATATCATATGCGTACCTATTCAAAGTCTTCAAAACAAGTAGCTAAAATTTGAGATACCAGGAAATTCCTATGTATGCATTCCTTGTAAAATGGAAAATAGTTATGGCAGATATAATCTAAAAAAAAATATTCTTGCCACACCAAGTCAGTACAAGTAGTAGTATTTTTAGGATCAAAAAGTAGTTTTTAAATATAAACCAAACCAGTTAGTTATCAATTAAATTCCAAGCTAAACTACTTAGGAAAAAATGCTTCATTTGAATGTGCCCGGTCCACCCTTCCCGCCTAAAAAAGTTGAGGAATTCAACATCATCATTGAAGAAACGTATAAAAAAAAATTTTAAAAATTAAAAGGACACTAAAAATTCCTAATTAAATCGAAGGTTGCTGTTTTTTTAAAAACGAACGTTTTTTTTTCAGGAATTGTCTTAAAAAATGCACATTTTTCACTTGCGAGTTGCGATACGACGACTTTCTATGCCTTGGCTGTGCATCCTTGTATTTTTTTAGTGTATTTTTTGTGAGGACACGTGGAGTGCAGGAGAAGCCTCTGACTTCTTGTTATGATTTCCTTAATTCAATCAATTTCTATGAATGTTTTGGGGGAGAACGAAGTACACGGACTGGGCTCCCAAACAAAAACTCATAAAAGGGTTAGTTTTTTATTACACAAAAGAGTTCCATAAAATAGTAGGAATATTTAATAGGATTTTTTTAGTATGTAGTAGGGTGAGGTCAGAGTTATTCCTAGAATTTTAGACCAAAGTTTCTGTCTGTGCTTGGTTGGTGTGTGTGGAATGTGGATTTTGGACAAATTATTATTCGGACGCGGTACACTTGACTTAACTATTATTTCGGTAAGTATTATTGTTTACTTACATTCTTTTGGAGCTGTGTAATGTCAAATGTAAACAAATATACCTTAGTAAAAATAAGATAAGGATTTGGCGCGTCAAACTGTCAACAAATGCATTTAACATAAGGCACAATTGGCTATTCATATTTTATTTTGGACTTTTCGGCTAAATCCTCGGGATAATTTTGGGTCTAATTAATGTCCTCCTTAATTTCAATTCTAACAATCAATAGCAATTGATTGAGTCAAATATTTAGTTAAATATCATTTTCAATTACATCAGTCAGTTAAAATAGAAGAGCCAGATCGACAGACAGAACTCCTTGTAACGCAAGATTATTGATTATTTGGTATTTGGTACACACTCATAAACAAAACATTTCTAGTCTAGATTATAAATGGGATACAGGTAGAGGAATACACAGGTCATTGAGGTCATTTCATTAGGTTGCCGTTGCCTCAATTTACCTTTTGATTTTGATTTAACCTTTTGAAGTAACACCATTAAAGTTTTTTAAAGTTGTCATCTCGTCATCAGGAAATGTCGAATGATTTTTTTTTATTAATATGTTAGAGGCAAGGCACTCAAAAATGCTTCCGCCAAGAAAAACCCAAGAGTATTACAGCTTGGTTGGTGGTGCCTGATCACATCAAGTATATGTATTTCCAAGAAGCGAATTGAAATTCCAACAATTTGTTTATAAATAATAATGAAGTACAATGAAACAAGATTTAAGATTACCAAGATGGATTTTGGTAGTCGATATTGAATACGAGAACCTGGGAACAGTGAATGCATATCCGGGTAATAATACGTTGCATTAATAAAAAAAACGAAGCAAAGTCAATAAATGAATGTTTAATCAATCACTTTTTGAATAGGAATAGGACAAGATTTTGTCAGATTTTGTAACTTCTGACCTTAAATCACTTATGCATTATGCAATATTTACGTTCTTATCTTATATCTTGAGAGTCGTTCATAACACCGGCTCGACCGGCTGTAGTGTAGTACCAGTACCTCTATTTGATATGATAGTTTGTGGTGTGTATGGTATTATCGGTATGTTTGACAGCACAAACAAATGCAATATGCAATCAACCTTTGATGGAATTATTCCATCCCAGGGTGTCACCGATTAAGAATTACAAGGTCTAAACGTGGAATTCTAAATTAGTTTCCCATACACACAAGGATTCTCAACTTTCCACTAATTACAGGATAGACGACACTTGTGTAAGTACAGGGACAGGGCTACGGGTTACCTTGTGCAGTGTCACAATCAACTATCTTATACACTATTTATCGTCTTAATTTGTGGTTAGTAATTTGAATAGTTTCCAAACAACGAAACTCGTAAAGTCGTACACTGTGACTACGTAGCTAATAAATTGAACGAGAATTATTTGATAGAGACAAATAGAAATCATTAGTTTAAGGATGTTATCAAAACTATTCGGTATTTGGATTTGATACCCGACAGGCCCGTCGTACACGGTATATTTTCAGAATTAAATGTAAATGATTCCTGCATTCCTTCCGACCCTATTCATTCAATCCTTTATCTTTTAAGTTACGAAATTTCACATCACATTCCTCTTGTTTCTTGATTTTGGTTTGGTATTTGGTTATCTATGTTATTTGGACTTGGTTCCAATAATTATTACTTCATGTAGCATTAGCATTAATCACAGTTTTGCAAGAAATACTCGACAGGTGTAAAATAAAATCAGCTTTCATTTCACGGGTCGTCTCGTATCTCGTATGACCGATCATTTCAGGTGTCACGATTGCCTGGATTTTGAAGATTGTTTCATTTTTGTTTATCGTCAGAAATTTTTACGTAACCTGCATTGCCAGGAAGCTTGGAAGCCTTGATTGGCTAATCATACATATTATTTTGGACTATTTTTTTTCAGTTGGTCGGACAGTATTCCTTGGGTTATATTTTACATTGACTTGGCCGCGTGCCCTTGGCATTTGGCCCTTGGCCCAACTCATTGTCATCAGATAAAGCTCTGTTTTGGTGCAGGCAGAGGGAAATTAATCGTTAAGAAGAAAGTTTACTAATGTAAAGTTTGAGCAATTTCAACAACTGTAAACTCTTCCTTCCATTCCATTCCTTTTCCGTTCTGGGTTACAAATTATGAAACCACAGAATAGAAAGGATATATGTAAGAAGGAAAGGAGT
Organism: Protaphorura tricampata; assembly: GCA_034698835.1. Lineage (NCBI taxonomy): Eukaryota > Metazoa > Arthropoda > Collembola > Poduromorpha > Onychiuridae > Protaphorura > Protaphorura tricampata. The sequence continues at coordinate 4,561 of JAQGCB010002854.1, read as the reverse complement.
AAGTGTAAGTCGAGTGCCTTGGGGACATATTAGGTTACTAGTTAGATTTTAGATTGCCTCATACCATCACACCCCTTTCCCACTTTCCCACCCCAAAGTATTAAGTATATCTTTTAGTTAATCTAACCCAGCTAGCCCAGGATGATGAATTAAAACCTTTGACTACACTGACTTGAATCCTCTTCTTATCGTGAGAGTAAAGTAAAATCTCTAGGTGGTCATATACAAATATCTAGCTGAGCTTTGAGCACTTTCACATCCAATTTGCAACTTCCAACTCATAGTTTAACTTTTCTTTAGGGTTCTGGTTCTTCTCCCTAGTTCTCAATTAATTTTTTTTAAACTTTCACCACCATAGACCATACCAACCATCAGATTAAGGTAGAGTAGAGGTGGTTAGATCTCTTGGAAGGAATTTGGCATTAGCACGCCTAGTATTCTCGAATTTTTCCCATCTCATACTTGACATAATTTATGAATGACCAAGATGTCCAACTCTGCACTGCAATTGTCATAAAAACAAGTGCCAATTTTCTAGGTTCTTCTAGGAAGCGGAAGTAAGCAATTCCATAGATCCAAGTATTTTTTCACATTCATCCAATTCACCGTTTAACGTTAAACGAATTAACACCTGAGACAAGAGGATAAAGGTTTTAAAAAAAAACATTACATTACTCGCCGAGTACGAGTACTCATGTTTGTTCAAGCAAACAAAGTCGTGTCGTTTGTTTAAGACTTCTGTTCTGAGTTTAGGACAAACGGCATACGTCCTAAAAGACATGCCAGACCTGCCTATGCCGGGCCAGGACAAATAGAGAATTTTACAACTTTTACTTTAACTTTACCTTACATACCCCTTCTGCAGTCTTTTTTTTGGGGTAATTTTGTTGAATTGAGAGAGGATTCAATTACATAGAACGAGGGTCTCTCGTCTGTCTTATAGTCTTTTCCACACATTGGCCAGGGTTCCTACAAATGGTCGACATGGTAATTTATCTTTACTGTCCCCACTTTACTATTTGAATAATTTCCACATTCATTACCCTCTTCTAGTTCTACACATCCACATCTGTCCAGTTCTTCAGTTCAATTCCGTAGAGTGAATTCTGGACTGGGACTGGGGACATTTGCATTTGCAAATTGTAAGGTCACTCAAATATAGTCAATATCTTCATCAATTCTTAGTGGTTGTCTGTAGAGGATTCATTGCGTTTCGCTTTGTATAACGACATGGCGGTCGCGGTCTAATTCCAGAATTCAGACGAAATGGCTGGAATGGAAAGAACACACATTTACAGAGCGGCCTTAGCTTTTCTTTCCCTGATTTTCTATTATCCTTATTTCATTTCTGAACATTACTTTTATCTAATTCCTAATTTTCTTTGATGGATTGTTTCAAATTCCGACAGATGATCTTTGGGTTTCTGAAAAATTGATGATACGTCGCGTGTACATTAAGTACACGTACAATACGTACGTAGAGTAGACAATAAAAAACACCTGCAGATTATTTCATGCTGTTCAATCTTCTCTATGATGTTGTAATTACGTTTCGGGTTTGGTGGATCGATAAATTTCAACTCCAAGACTACGTTTACTCTTTTACTACTATTACTACCTGGCTGTTGGCCTGGCATGTCATGGCAAAGCAATCCATTACCTTTCTCAGTGTTTTTGCTTTCTTCAATAACTTATGCTCTGGTTGGTTCCTGCAACTGGTATGGTAATACACATACTACATAGATATGCGGTATGCGGTGCTCTTGCTCTTCTCTTATATCGTAATCTTCTTTTGACCTTTGCACTGGAAGCAAGCAATCACGAATACGGTGGTAAGGTCGATAAACTTACAAATTACTACAGGAAAAAGTGTTTTTCTTATTCTGTATAAGAAATCAGAATATTGTGATGGTCCTTTTGTACAGCGATACGGTCACGGTCCTACAGCTACTCGTATTCTCAGAATGCAGATTCTAATATCCGGCCACATTTGCCAAATAAGAATAGCGGTATTCGTATTACTAGTAACTAAACACCTTTTTACTTTCTGCCCTGGCTTACTTGCTATGTTGGGGAAATTCTTTTGTACATTACCAGACTTGGGCCAATTCCTTTTGAAATGGACTAAAGTCCAAGTCCAAGTACTTTCTCCAAATCCCAAAAATACTTAAGTCCAAGTACTTTTCTCTAATTCCAAATTAAGTCCAATTCCAAGTACTTTTCACAAATTCCAAAAGTACTTAAGTCCAATTCCAGTACGGACTCATACCTGGTACTTTGTACTTAAGTACATTTTCAAAAGGAATTGACTCAAGTCTGTACATTACAAACATTGTTTTAAAGGAATAGCTCTTATTCGGCCAGCTTGCTTTTTTACAACTAGGACGACCTTTCCTAGTCAAGCCAAATGCAAAGCAAATAGTACCAATTGTCTCGGCGAATAAGACGAGGATGTTTGAACAAGCCTTACGGCGAATGTCAATACTTGGAATCCTTGTCGACCTTACTTCTTCAACCCACTTCCGAATTAGACTTTGGGATCTTTTGAGAAAAATGTGTTCTTTTAGTGCTGAGCCCTGAGCTGTTTTGTTTTCATTATTATACATAACACAGAGCTTTTTAAGTACAGATCGCGCGGAAATGGTTTTACGGTTTGGAAATGGGAAATGGGTTTTACAACTATTTTAGTTTGTGGGACACAAAAAAACGTACAGTAGTAAAAATTCCTTCTTGTCTTAGCTTAGGTACTTGCACGGGTTGTATGGGATTGTTGGCTTTAAAAGAAAAGAAAGCTGATCGACTAGGTCATTAAGTTAAAACCTTAGGTACACGTTGAGTGATTGCGTGTAAGAATCGGGGCACACGCATTCCCTTGTAGTAGTCGTATTTTTTTTTGCCAAGCTGTTTAGTCGGTGTTCTTATCAGCTTATTCTATTTCATGTTTGACATGAAATGAGTTACGTATCCATTTGACAAGTTCGCCAAATGCTGGAGCCGGAGTATATCTATTGTTAAGAAAAGTGGTTTATAATCAAGGAAATGGAAATTGCACCGTTGCACTATAATATTCTTGAGTGTTGAGAGAGTAGCATCAGCAAAATTTGCAAATAGATTTTGGCACCAGTAGTAGTAGTGGATGTGGGATGTGGTAGTAAACTGCCCAACTTAATTTTTCTGTTCGCACATAAAATTTTAATGAGTATTTTCAGGCAGGTTGGATGTGCATACATATGAATACGAAATGTAAAGGATTTAGCATTGAGGATGGATATGCTGAAGTTTCAGTTTTTGTCATCGGTGCGTTCCGAATTCGATAGAATAAGGTCATAACTCATGCTCTCATATCAGAGCTCATATTTCCTTTTGATCCATTCAAATATTTATATTTTTATATGTTCGAGTCCGATAATTTATTCCGAGTCTGAAGTCAGGGCACTGGAGTCAGGAAGTGTAACTGTAATATTATCCTTACCTTATTGGAGACTAATTAAAAAAGTGATTGCATTAATTAGCACCCATATAGTATCTTTTCTGCTTCTGCCGTTCTAAGTAATCCTAGATTTCTTAAGATTGGAATAATACTACTCTCGTGGTTAACCCGAATTGATTCTACTCTGATAAGCACTAGCGTTTGCGTTAGCTGTTCTAAACCAGGGAGATAGACAGACGTGATTACATAAATGTATTCAAAATTAATTGTGTGAGTTGGAAACGAGGACATATAGGACATTGATTTCTCATTGATTACGGTCTATTTGCACGCACGGGTACATACACAGCATATGAATTAATGGGTTTAGTTATTCTCGTACATTCTACGAACGACATTATTCTTTTCTTGTCTTCTTGTGTTTTTTACGTACGTACGCGAACGAGTTAGTTGTACCGTTAAACCATTACGATTACGCGTAGTAAACTACGGCACGGTTCAAGTACAAGTAAAAATGAGTGGGTTGTTGATTGTTTGTATTTTAAGTGACTACACAGACTATATATAGAAATTTTTAACAAGAACACTCATCTTAAGATTTCAATTTGCTTATTATGAATTTTATGAGTACTGAGTAGGACGAGTTCGAGTATGACATGACAGAAAGGGTTAAATAAACGAAAGGGGTTGGTAGTAGACTTTAGACTATTTGGTAACCTCGACAGGTAATGTATGGGAACGAGGAAGGTAAAATATAATATATGTAATATAATGTAAATCATGCACTTGGAATTAAGTAGATACCTGGAAAGTTGAGCACGTTCAAGTAAGTATACGTTGATTTATGCATCCTATTTGCTAAGGATAAGTGTATGAGCAAGAAGAATATTTCAAGGCGTTCGTTCATTTTATCAAGAAAAATTGTAGAGGCTAGTCAACTCATCACTTTTCATATCTGTTCTGTGTGTTACATAAAATATACATTTTAGAGAATTTATGGAAGACCGTGCCACCGTGCCGGGTTATTTTTTAGCTTTACTATCCAAAATTATTTTGTAGTTTCGGACGCGGACGGAAGTGTCTGGATTTTTTCAAGAGTCGTGTTTACCGAATATTGTACGTACTTACGCA
>JAQGCB010002853.1:0-10730 GCA_034698835.1 Protaphorura tricampata | reverse complement strand
CTATGAGATATCACATTACAGTTATCGATTCATCCATCAAACTCTGGCTGAGTATTTTATGGCAAAATGTCTTGTCCGCCTTATCAAGAGAGAAAAAGACAAAGATGACACAGTTGAATTCCTGAAAGTGCATTACCATGAAGAGTACTTTAGAAAAATCAGATATTTCTTAGATAGTTTGTTGTGCAAAGATATTCCAGCTCTGGACAACTTAGAAATATTTCAAAGACCGGAACTTATTTCGAGTTTTGACAAAGGTTTGAGTGAGAGTGATTGGAGAAGGGAAGATTCATTGGGTAGAAATATTTTACACTACGCAGTTGCGTACGGAAATTATTTTATTGATGGAATATTCTGGATGATTGCAAGGGATTTAGAATTGTTCCACAAAAAGGACAAGTTGGATGCATCATGTTTCTCCTATTTGTTACTATCATACCACTTACGAACGACGTATATACCTTTTTCACACCTGGTATATTTTACCGAAAGATATTTGCCTAAATTATATGAGCTCAATTTGGATCGTGAACGTAGTTGTCCTACAAAACTATTTTATTCAATATTTATTGGCATAATTTACTGTTCAGTGTCCAATATGTTTTGCGACTTGCCTCAATATATATCCAAGGAGGAGCTAAAGACACGAGATATGGTAGGTGATTTGAGTTGCCAAAAGTTCATTGAGTTCGATGACCCCTCTTCTCAACTCTATCTCTCTCGCTCTCAACTAAAAAAGAAATTAGAAGTTAACATTAAATGGATTTCCACTTGGTCCAGGACTAGAAAGCCCAGGGCCAAACAGAGACCCGAATTTTTCTTACAAGCTCTCTTTGTCCATAACTCCCATGACACTCACACAAGTGAATATGATGACAATTTGGAGGAATGGCTCAAATATTGTTTGGACAAAGAGACTGGGGGTGACTACTCTCTCGCTGTCGATATATTTGGTGCTTCAGCTACTCGGAGATTAAGCTACGGTCGTGAGATAAATGATAAATTTAGTAGACAAATATTAACGAAATTAAAGCAAGAACTGGAGACAAATTATGAGAACATGTTTCCGCATATGACCGGAGCAGAAGAATATCGTCTTTGGAAAGATTGTTCAGAGGGGGAAAAGAAAATCATGTTGAAAATTATAGAAAGTAACAAATTCTATTCAATTTGTCGAGTCGGCATTGAGATTAGTGCGTATGATAGTCCTGAACATAATTATGACGATTTTGCGGAATGGTTGAAGGAATTTACTTTTCTCGTTAAATCTGATGGGGATTCGTCGCAGCTCATGAAAAATGCACTGACATGGGCATTTCAAATTGGCTATTTTAGAAATGAATCCAGGATGTGTGATAGTATTTGGAGAGCCAGTGACGAATGCATAAGGAAGCGATTGGTGGATACTTTTTATTTAATAAGTCCTGGTTCAAATACAGAACCTAAAAGTACTCCCGTTTCTTACAGTGATTTCAAGCTTTTGTTCCCAAACAGAAGCATAAATTGGTCGAAAGTGTTTAAACCGTGGCGTAATAGACCTAACAATTTATATCTGTTTAATTGTCTTGCGAATAAGCGTTCGCCCTCTAATGTCCAGTAATATGAGAGAATCTTTGAAATGTTAGTACACTTAAGGTCATACTTTGAGTGGATTTATAAATTAGTAAAAGTCGATACTTTGGTATCTGATAAGATTAAAGTCGGACTTTAAACCCAATTTTTTTTACATTGATATCTGGATAGAAGTATGGAATTTATACTATACGAATTAATTAAATCATCACTACTAAAAAATTTCCGTCCATGTAAAAAAATTGTTAGCGATTCGAATATTAATGAGTTGAATAAATCCAATTTTTTCTAACAAAGTCGGATTTTGTGTTCTTCTGTTTTAATTATTTTATCTTAGGAAATTTTATCAAAGCAAAAAGTACATTGGGAAATGTATGATTTGAATCATATTCTTACGGTATTCATTTTTTTATAAACATATAATATGACAAATACTAAAAGAGAATCCACGGTGTGTTGAATTAAAAAAGTCAACTTCCCAACCATTGTTCAATGATTATTCGATACAGCATATACCTAGTATTGCGATGTACCAATACAGTACAGAACTTCCATTTTGTAATCATTTCTTGGAAGACACCAGTGGGGAGATAAAGAATATTCCATTACGAAGTTCATTAATAATGACAAGACTAGGAAATCCACGATTTAACTATTACGCACTATTTTATTCGTCGCTTTTTTCTCTCCTATTACCTCACACTTCTGATCACGCCATGCTTTTATCTACCACAATCCACTAAATAGTAATGAAGTATTCAAAGGTTGAGTATTAAAAAAAACTCGTCGGTAAGTGCAAATGTGGGCTGGAGATTACTAAAATAATAATTTGTTGACGAACGGGAAAATATTTTATGTTTCAAATTTCTATTTCATCAGCGTGTCCTACGTGGCTTTGAATTCTGCGTAAGACACGCAGAATACTTATCAGTGGTCTAAGGAAGGAGAAAAACGACGCAAAAAAAATTTCAAGGTTTAGTGTGATTTTGGAAGGTTTGCCCATACATACGCTGAATTTTGCTTATTGCTGAGTACAATTTATTTGAAAAATAATTGCAAGATGTTGACACAAAAATGGATAAAAACGATTGGGCTTTTTTCAAACTGTGCACGTTTCCAATGCACTTGGATGATACTTCTACTTTGCTGAATATGCACAACTCATCTCCGATAAATTCAAATTAGACCAGGAAAGGCAAGGTATAACATTTATTCTAACACTAACAAACATAACACTCAAAAATTGACGACAGGTATGGTTGAATGGTCGAACTGTCAAATAATTTTAATTTTTCTATAATAGGAGAATTTCTGACCACAGAGGATATTGAGAGACACGGGAAAGAAGGATCTATTTCGAGGCAAGTGATATTCGTCTTGCAACCGATTGCTGAGTTGAGCGCCATCTTAGTCATTTTCCACATGTCTGAAGAGTATGACTTGTTTCGCCGATACTATTTCATCCCTGTGTGTTACCTATTCAGTTTAGACCCCTATTCATTTCGGCATGTGTTTCCATTCATGATTCAGTACATGTTACTGATCCGTCTCATCTATGCATACGTGTACATGGTGATTCTATGGTTAACACTTTATTTAGAAATGAGTACTTTCTGGATAGAACAATTAATTACAAACACAAAAATGTCTATTCAGGATGTTGTACGGATTTATCAGATAGAAGAAGTCGTGAGTAGGTGTTTGAACAATAATCAACTTTTAAAAGTATTATTACCCACTTGTTTCTGTTTTGCATTCACTTCGATCGTTATGGCACTTGTGTGTACAATCAAATTCTATGACTCCCTGAGTCCAGGCATTATTATTTTTATGATTGTCACGTCCATCATCCTCTCATACCTTGTCAAAATATGGTTTGAAGGAGTTGGTACACTCAATTCTATGTCAAAGGAAGTTTGAATATTCTGGACCCAAAATTGTTTTCACGACAGACGGTGTGGAAAATATATCAAGTCCTTCCGTCCCTTGGATATCAGAATTGGTAATTATTTTGAGGTCAACAGATCAACTCTTCTTCTGTTCTTTCAACAACTTTCCAATTAAATCGAATTGCCTAAAACTGATGGAAGGCGAAAAGATGTTTCAATGCGAATCGGCGGTGGTTAAGTTTTTGCGGTACACAAATTTATACATACATTCCGAACTAAACAAGTTATTAAATAGCTCAAACTGGTACTGAATAATACAACCTGGCCTGGTTACATAAGACATGAGTGCGGACTGGTGCCAATAATAACCAGTATAACCGCAAATTACAGATAGGTTGTTATTTTCTTGAAATTCTATCTAACCACTTTACTACATTCACTGATTAAACTGAACAAGCGCTTTCCTTTCTTCTGCGTTATCACTGGCCATAGTGTACTTACACATGTGATGTGTACATTACAAATACGGCAAACAAAAAACATATTTTGTTCAATGTAATTGTTGACTTATAGCTGACTTTGCTTTCAGAATTCCATCATCCTCAACTCCTTGAAAACAAGGTAAGTTTTACTTTACTTCTAATTATAATAATATCTAATTATATTTATAACATATTGAATTTAATTCCATAATAGATGTCTGTCCCCGTCGCTCAAATTCCAGGAACCAATCTCTGGACAGGGATCTGGTATCTAGTTGACCTGAAAGCAAGCGGACGACTGACTTGGGCCAATCTCAAGGTCAACACTGGACATCATGTTCAAACTGCTTCTGGTCCTGAATTTAAAAAGTACGAGAAGGGAGGGCCATTCTGGAATGATGGACATTGGATGATTATCCCAGCACCAGAGAAGCCAGGCTATTATCTCCTCAAGAATAAAACAAAGGGTGACAGTGTCTTGACTTGGGAAGGCGTAAGCACGACCATGTCCAGAGCCAAATGGGCTGTTCTCATAGCAGACACTGCTGACTATCAAAATGGCGGACAATTTCGGAAGGATGCGCTTTGGAAATTTGATGCCGGAACGGACCCCACTTACTATCAATTGAGGAATGATATGTGAGTGACTAACTCCTTACTGCGAATAATGCGCTAGCACGGCTGAATTTTACAATGGTCCGTATCGAGTCTTTCGCATCTTGCCTGTGCTTGTCACAGTTTATTTCAATTATTTTTAAGATTCTAAAGTTAAAAATTAATAACACTCTTGCTCAGTTTCCCAGACAACGGAATACTGACTTGGTCAGGCTACAATACTGGCTATAATAAGACGAATTGGTGCCAAATTGTGACTACTGGGTCAGAAGGAAATAACAAAAGTGACGGGGATTACCTCTGGGCGTTCACAAGTGTGGATCCACTCCCAACTCCGTCATCAATATTTAGCAACTCCATTGTGGCTTCAATTCCTGGAACTATTCTTTGGACTGGACTCTGGTACTTGGTTGACCTCAAAAGCGGTGGAAGACTAAATTGGGCGCGTGCAAAAGCCAACACTGGGCATCATGTCCAAGTCTCTATTGGTCCAGAGCTGGAAAAGTACAAGGAAGGAGGGGAATTCTGGAATGACGGTCATTGGATGCTATTCCAAGCTCCAGACAAACCAAATCATTATCTTCTCAAGAACAAGTCAAAGGAACATGCAGTGATTAGTTGGGAGGGACAGAGTTCCACGTGGGCATCAGCCAAATGGGCAGTCGCCATTGAGGGGCAAGACACGTCTCCGGATTACCAAGTTGGAGGGAAGTTTCGAACAGACGCACTTTGGAGAATTGAAGCATCGGATGGAGCTTATCAATTGTTGAGCTCATCGTGAGTCATTGTTTCGATTTTTTGTTTTATATAATTTTGAATAAAAATAATTTTGAAAACTCGTTTCCTCCATGCAGTTTTCCAGACAATGGAGTTCTGACTTGGTCTAGTGCTAACACTGGGTACAATAACACTGAGTGGTGCCAAGTGATCACTACGGGGGTGGAAGGGAAGAACAAAAGTGACAAGGACTACTTGTGGGAGTTCACTTTGGTAGATCCACTTCCACTGTCCTTAATTTGGTACCGATCCCTCGTACAATGATTCCAGTTGCCGAACCATACACTGGAGATAGTGATGATCCGAATCCGAATGCTACAATTGTTTATGACGAACCTTTCTATGCAAATTGTACTACAGTGTGAACTAAACTATGTTCTGTCATCTGTTCCGCGTCGACTCGACAAAAGATACGAAATTATTTTTGATTGAAAACCGATGTCCAAATCTTTAAAAATTGGCAATGTTAAATCGGGAAATCAAGAGTTTACAGTTTTTAGACTTGAAAGTGCTGAAATTAAAATTTGAGTTTGTCATTTACTGTTACTTGTATTTACATTTTGGGTGGCAACGCGCGCTGTGAAGCACGCTGCGCACAAGGACGTGAAATTTAGAATTTATTAAGTGTATGAAATTTTTAACTCAAACTTGCTTGGCTTTTTAACTCGCTCAAAATATGTGCAGTTAACATTAGAAATTATTTGTCGTTGCTCATATTTCTGTCCCCCATTTATACTCTCGTCTCAGTTACCGAATTCCTCGCATCCACAGTATCCGAATTGTTTTCCTGGAGACGTAATGACAACATCATTATTACAAATACCTATAGGCTCCTTTCTGTAGTATGACCGTCTAACCTGTGGCACAGAAATCTCAAAACTTTCCTTGATACTTTCCAGGCTTCTCTTCAAATCTGAAAAATCTAGTCTGTCCTTTGGTTCGTTACTCCAACAAATTTGCATGACGTCGTAACTGAAATATCCGAGTCAGAGTCAACGTAGGCATATATTTTAAATTCAAATTCCACTTACATCGAATCTGTTGCCAATTCTGGTTTTGGAAGCCGAAGTCCGTCCTTCAGTTTTTGAACAAATCCTGTGTCATAGTTCATACCCCCATAAGGAACGGCGGCAAAGGAGTACATTTCCCACAACACTACACCGTAGGACCAAACATCGGATTTAGTACTAAAAGTTAGATCCCGTAATGCTTCGATTGACATCCAAGCCCATGGCAGAGGTTCTTTCTTCTTCTTAACATATTGGGCGTAATGGTACAGTTTTCGTGATAGCCCAAAATCACTTATTTTTGCATCGTACCCTGCTGCAAGGAGAATATTCCGAGTGGCCAAATCTGCATGGATGACCTATTACGGATTTTATTGTAATCAAGATTTGTTTTATCCTAAAAACGTAAAAATTAGTGACAAGGGATCACACATTCTTGGCAGCTATAAACTCCATGGCATCAGCAATTTGGTAGCTCCATTTCATCAAGTATTCCAACAGTTCTTTCTCCTGTGCGATTTTCCAGTCATCACTGCTTAAATACACAAAGGTGAACAGAGACTCAAAAAATTCTAAAAAAATATGAAGAGATAAGACTCACGTTGTCAGATCCAAATATTTTACGCTGGTTTCACAAGTGGATTCCGATTGATGCCGTTTTGATCTCAAATAAGTTTGCAGACTACCAATGACACATTCCTCTGATACAATGTAGAATTCACCTGAATTAGCAGTTAAATTATGTTGAGAATGTGTGAACATAATGAATAGGGTATTTTGTAATAACCTGAATGAATTTTGTGAGTAATTGCCCCAACCAACTCCACCACATTTGGATGTTTACCAATAAAAATGAGTAATTTCAATTCAGATATCAAGGATTGAAAAAATTCAACGTTGTATCTTGGCATTTGCTGGAGGGTCTTCACGGCCACAGTTCCAGAGCGACCTTCCATTCTCCCACGAAAAACTATACCGAATGCCCCTGAACCCAGAACTTTTGTTCGGTCTTGTGGTTTTTGTACATAAAATTGAAAATTAGAATTTACAATGGTAATGAAATTATTATACTTGTTTGTGTACTATATTTATCGAATGTGCCAACCAATTGTTAGATCTTCCATTGGAATCTCGAACTCATTGTTGTAAGGATATTTGTCAGCATTTGAGTCGTCATCAGCTTCGTAACCGTTCCGAAATTTATCAGCGGCCTCTTTGATTTGAGCCTCAACGTCAGCTCTCTATTAGAATAAATGGTTTTAGATAACATCACGTGTAGTGACAACTGTAAACTAGGCGTTATGGTTTGATTACCCTTGCGATTTGAAGATTTCGGCGAATCCACAATATTACAATCACACCTATGCACAGAAGAATAAGCAATGTTCCTAGTGCAGTGTACCACCAAAACAAACTTTTGCCTGTGGCAACAAAAAATTAAATTCAATGGTATAATACACTATAGTGATATTCACAATTACGTCGTAGACTAGTTCATACCTTTGTCAATGCCCACATGAAATATTTTGGAATCTTTCCCAGCAATATTAGTCGCCGTACAAATGTAGTCTCCAACATCACTTGCAGAAAAGTCACGGAATTGTAGACTTGCAAATTTGATTTTACCCGATACAGAAAAGTTGTCAGTGAAATTAGAGTCCTGAAATTAAAAAAAAATCTACCTCTAGGATTATTCAGAAGTGAACTGAAATTATTTGTTAAAATGTCCAAACCAGTTTTGCCCAAGTCAAATTTGAATCGGGATCGCTCTCCGCTTCACATGAGATGGATTGATCCTTGGACCCGATTTTGAAATGTTTGTAAGTCTCATTTGTTTTTATCTTAGGTATGGTCGGTTCTACGTTCAAAATTTTAGTCGTGATTCTCTTTCATGATCAAAACGTCTCAAATGCATCGCAACATACCTACGATATACAATTCCTCGTATTTATCGAGCCATTCGTCTGAATTCCAAATAGGTACCTTGCACGTTATTCCCACAATGTCAGGGCTTGTCAAAGAAATGCTTAGCGTACTTTTTATTCCATCCAACAGATTTTCAGCCTTGACAGTCACATCTGAGCTGTTCCTCTCTAAGATAGAAATTAGAATGAAATATTCGACTTGGCTCAAGTAATCTTAAAAGGAATTGAACCAAACACCTTGAATATGATTTGAACTATTATCCTTGAAATGTAAAATCCATTGAATTAGTCCTCCTGTGAGCATTCGATGACCTTTGCAAGACATTGTTAACCAATCCTTGGAGTATAACTTTTGTCTGCCCATCATATTCTTCTCGAACCGAATAAGTGAGGAAATCGGGGCATCCATCCAATCAGCATCTGTCCGAAAATATTCAGTTGTTGAAGCAATGTACCAATAAAGAAAGGACACGGGACTTCGGGCATGGGATTTTGCCGTTCTGTTCCAATTGGTTTTCGATATGTTGTAGTCCCTGACCTCTTGAACAACTGTCGCAAGAACACATATTCTTTGATGCCCTTGGTAGGAATCCGAGGTTGACCTATCGTGTTGGGACCTTCACAAAAACAGTGTACTTGCTAATCTGTGTATTTCTAGCCGCCAAACGGTAGCTTCCCCTGGGTTGGAACATTCACGTTGAGGAATTCAAGGGCTACAACATATCATAAAACCAACCAATTCGAACAGAAAAGCAAAACCCCACGCCCAAAGTCCCTTGCCCTTTAGAACATACGAGCGTACATACATATTAGTCCATCGAATCCTTTAAAATATGTGACGGTCATGTTGTCAGAAACGGTATGGGTATTCAACTGACAATTTAAAATTCCATTGTCCGGCGCCTTGAAGTTATTACAACCCCCAAACGTTGAACATTGTTTGAGTGTAACAATATTTGGACAGAACGCATCCTAATAATACAAAATATTATCTCAATAGCAAGATTTTTGATAATTTATGCAAGGAAACAGCCATTGATCAAGCAAAATGTTTTAGTAAGGAAAACTCACCAAAGATAAACATATAAAACGTAAACCAAACAATATAAGCAAAAAGATTTCTTCTTGAAAATAAGCTACTAATTTTAGAGTTTACTGTTCATTAAGAAACAGTAAGCAATCTATCGCCATAACGAGCACTCCTTGCTCACAAATTACTGGAACTTACGTCCCGAATGCAGAATTTAATCATTTCACACTCCATCGCATTTCTACACGTTAAATATTTTACGGAACGGCCATTTGCTAAATCATATGAATTGCATCGAGCTTTTGCCGCGGCCGATCCCACCCAGAATGGAAATAAATTCTTTTGAGTAGACTGAGATGAATCCTGAAGGCGTATGTCTATAGATTTTAGTAATTTAAATATTAAATATGCTGAATATTTGATATGCACATCTTCGGTTATAATATTTTACCTCTTACAACTACACGCCAAGTACGGACTGTATTTTGTGAATCATTAACAATACAACGGACAATACCGTCGACTGTGTCATTGTCATTACCCCATGTGTTGATATTTAAGAGGTACACAAGGTAGAATGTCGTATTTCGAATAGATTCCGGACACTTCACTTTTGTAATTGTAGCACCGTTGAGTAAGCCATGTTTAAATGAACTTAGAAATGTGATCTCCTTCGTTGATACGCATTCGAATGAAATGTTAACCGTTCTTGCAATTGTTGTAATGTAGATCTCATCATAGTTTGCCTCAACAAATGGAACTAAAAATTTTCAAATGACACTAACTATTTTATATAGATGACCAGACTTCGGGACACTCAGCAACAAAAATGTTACCTTTGAAATCAATTAATTTGAAACTCTTTGTCTTGAGAATATCATTGCGTTCTCCTGTTGTGCAGAAATACGATCCCAAATAATCCTTCCCCGGCCAATTTGATATATTGAATCGGAAGCCATTGATTGGATCCCAAAGCAAACGTTTGTTGTCAACGGGTATGTTATTGAGATGAAATGCGTTCTTAAGTAAAGTAAACATGACTCAATTATGTTCCGACCATAAGTTATTGTTTTTCTCAATGGATTCTAAATTGTATGTATGTATGCATATGTTTGAGAGTTAGCCAAGGAAGGAAGAAAAGGTATCAACAAGCTACCTTGAGCTTGGCGACGAGGCTATTAAGGCCCGCGCTCTATTTCACCAGATTGTTCTTTGTGCTCAAATCCCTAGTACTCCAGAGATAAAACTACATTTGGGTTAGAGTAGGTAGAAGATAGAGAGGAATGGTATTTTGGATAAGGAAATGAATTCTCTCTTCCTAGTTACGAGTTGCATATTGAAAAATGCAACCATTAGCAGAACACCAATTTCACGGCACATATATAATGAGATAATAGCTATGCCAGACTGGTCAAACAGGCAAACGGTTGAAA
>JAQGCB010002852.1:0-10730 GCA_034698835.1 Protaphorura tricampata | reverse complement strand
TAGTAGTGGTCCAAAATTGTTGACCAACGAACTCGCGCGGAGCTATGGCCCAAGGGTCACGCACACCAAATTTGAAGAGATTATGTCAAGAACTACTCCAGTTATCGTGCTCCCCCACCCACCCACAAACCCACATACACCCCAGACAAATGTATAGCTCAGACTTTCAGTCTTTCGCAATAATTTGGACATTACAAAATATGATAAGAGTTCATAGTATTCAATGTGCCTAAAAATTTTAGAATTCATCAGGTATAAATATTAGCCAACAACAGAACGGCATATTTCCATGCCCAAGGTGTCTTCTCCTTTCAAATTCATCACTCACACATGTTAGCCGATTCATGCCTGTGTAAGGTCCTACCTAAAATTCTATAGATAGTGTATGTATTTTTGATCTACGCTTGTCAATTTTTACCAACCAATTACTTCTGGCTGCCACTGTTACTCATTCACATGTTTATTTCTTTGCGCTGCACAAGAAATAAATCATGGCAAGAAATTTCCGAGGGTGGTTTAATCACTTTTGGATAATATAGAGCTACAGGTTGAATTGGTTTATAGTAAAATCGCTAATCCAAAGTCCACTGTTAGTTTTCTATGACGTCAAGAGGAGCTGGACTTCGTATGCCAGGCATTCAAGGAATGAAGCCAGAACGTATGAATTGTAATTCAGCAAAATGTTTAATTTTTTTTACTACTCCATGCATGATTGAACCAGTGAACGGTAGTCAAATACCGACATTGTCCGGATGATAAAACCCTCTTGATTGCGAATGCCAAGTTTAGGTGAATCCGTCAAGTAATGAGGCAAATACACATTAAAGCGCATTTGAAGAATTTTTTTCAACAACTTCCGGTTCAGCTGGAAGTCCAAAATTAGTTCATTACTGACTGAAAATGTACTCACAATTGTATGTACCAATGCAACTGCTCGTCTGCTCTTAAATATATACTGGTTGTCATGGTATTGACAGAGCCAATATAAAACTCACTCGTTACAAACAAACAACAAAAACCAAAAAATCGTTTCTCATCGTAGAATTGACATTGCTTCCAAGAATGCCGTTTAAGATACTGCTTCCAATTGACCAGGATTAAATAGCAAAGTACCCCTAGTAGTAGTCCAATATTGCTGACCAACGAACTCGCCCGGAGCTATGGCCCAAGGGTCACACATATCAAATTTGGAGTCAATCGGTTAAGAAATGCGACCAAGAGAGTACCAACAGACATACACCAAGCATCAAATCATAGCTCCAGTACTCCCGTACTTGAGCAATAAATGCTTATACCAGACTTTTTATCATCTTTGGTTATTACTACAATTACAATACTTGATTGACTCCACATCAAATTAGTCAAAACTGACGTGCTAGTATTATAAATTTTGAAAGCTATTTCAAATGTTCGAATTACGGAAGTTCTTGAGAGTTAAGAGTGAACAATTCCTTGCAACAATGTCAAGAATTCTAATTAAATTAACACATTGTTAAATCAAAGCATCCAAATGTAAAAAAAAACTAAAATTATGTGATGATAGCTTAACCCTTGAATGCAAAACAAGACAATCATTAAAACAAGGAATGAGTCACATGCAGTGACTTGTTGATTGGCAGGATTGCGTGCGTATCTTAGTCAATCATATATAATGGCAGTAATTAAAAAATCTGAACATACATTAACATTAAGTAGTCGTAAGATAATACCAAAACAGTTGAGTACAAATTGCGTACACGTAATCTCAATTTTTAATTCGTATTAATAGCAGCGTGAGATGACTTGTTTTTTGCACTCAGCAATTAAAGCATCGGAGAATCATTTTCCCAAGAACTCCTCCAAGGGCTAAATTACCACTATGTTTTTTATACTTGAGAATGAACTTTTCCTTGGTTTACTTTACAGTCATGTGAGTTGTGTGGAGTGCGAGTGTGAGCTACCGGTAGAGTTTGATAATATTTGCGTCGTAATTTCTTTAAACCGTAAGGAATTTCAAATTGTATCATTTGAGTCTGAATTCAGACCAGTGTAAAAAGTTAAATGAATAACTCGTAAATATTATAACGTCAAAAACATCCTTCAAAACGTAATTAATATGTGTCCACGCCGTTGAGCTCGTACCATTACTTCTAACGACGAACGAATTTCCTGGAGAAGAAAGGAGTAGGAATGTGAGGATTATAAGGGAATCGAAGGAAGGGAAAATGTTATTGTATCTGTGCCATTGTGCCCGTATCATTAGTTATGACGAGGGTCATAAAATAAAAGGAAGGGGCTGGAGAAGAAGAATGGGATTGGAATGTGAGGATTAGAATTGAATCGACAGAAAAATGAAAAATTCGTATGAGACATCCTGTTTCGAACAAACATCCAATGCCTACAACCAGTACTGTTGGAATGAAGTTGATTCTATGGATTATATCAATCTGGAAATAATAAATTCCAATGAAGGTAAGAAAATCAAACCTTTAGAATAATGTTGTCTTTAAAATTTATTCGTGAACTGGCAATCGATCTGAAAAGAACTCTGAATAATACTGTTTAATCATGTCTGCGAAACATGAAATAATTACTATCTCCGATGATTCCAGTGGTGGAGAAACGGATTTCGAGCCTGAAGAAGAAGAACAGGAAGAAACTACTCATCAAGAACAAATTGGACCGAACGGAAATTCAGGATTAACTCAAGAGTTGAAGTTGTTTTCAATATTTAACCCACCGGAGCCAAAAAAAAGAAGAATTAATCCAAACCAGTCCATTCCTGCAGCTGCGGGTAGAATCGAAGATGTGGAACCGTCAACCGACAGCACCAACGCTCAAATTCAACGTAAGTGTAAACAGTTAATTGATCAACATTATTCATTTTGCTGACAGAAAATTATATTTAAAAATGAGAATGAATTTCTTGGCACGAGCACATGGCGTAGGCACAAACAATTTGAAGGAATTGGATTTCCGGTTTTGCTAATTTGAGATATTATTTACTTCATCGTCTAACATTTGAGGGTTTTGTTTTAGTAATGATTCCGTAGTAATGGTTCCGTTCAATTCTAAATCAATTACATTTGTATTATACGTGCCCGTGCCATTTTGTGCCTGCTGCCAAGTCTTGATGAGGTGATAGTATTAAGTAGTTTGGATTAAAATTGAGCCTAAACCAATACTAATTATTGTATTGATAGGTGGTCCAACTACCCCGAAACTGAAGGCTCCGAAACGATTATTGACCGTGGTATCAAATGTCATAAATGTAACGGAACATTGTTGTGACAAATGTGAAATCCCTAAGTACTACTCATCCGCCAGAGATCTTCGGAAACACGTGATGTACAAACACGTCCAGCCGTACAGATGCACACAGAAGGGATGCAATGCACGTTTTGGATACCTACGCCTCTTACGCGGACACATGAACACAAATCACGGGAAATCAAATCTTTACCCATGCAAGTACGCTGGATGCGGTGAAAAATTTCAAACTTATTTGAAAAGAAAGAATCATCATCTCTTCGCTCATAAAAAACCCTTCGTATGTTCAACATGCAACTTTGTTTTTGATCACGAGGACAAACTGTATTCTCACATTCGTTTTAAAGACTGTTTTAAAACGGAACAGGAGAAAAAAGCCGCGTAAGTTTCAAATATTTACATTTATCCCGTTACTTGGTTCATAATTAATTTTTATTATGCAATGACACTTGACATTTTATAAATTATAGTCGTGTAGCAGCAAGTAAAATCGCCTTCAAAATTGGAATAGCACGTGAGGGTGACATAGTTCATTGGCTGGAACAAGAGTTGAAGGTAATTGTATATACATTGTGTATTTAGGGACGGCACTGACACATTAAGGTTCTGGCACTAAATTTTTGAATAAGTACAAAGAATTATTTTTTTTTCAACAGAAAACGATCAGACGTACCGGTCTCGAGTTGAAGGTGTTGGAACATCAATACGGTGATGTTGTTGGTTCGTGTGATGGATATTGTGATACTGATGAACCAAACTTCTGCGTCGAGGTGAAAGTTGCTACATCAAAATCCGCGTTGTCAAAATTCATATCACCTTTAACTGGTGCTTTGAGAGTTGGGCCACATCTCTACGAACTCTTAAGGGCGATGTACGTTTACAGTGTCGAGAAAGGGTACTTCGTGGTTTTGTACACAGGAGAAGGACAAGAACAATTTAAATACAAAGAAGTAACATGGAGCACATGGCTTTGGTATTTCAACAAAGAATTACTTGCTGCGAAATCATTGTCAACTACTAATTGAAATTCCAAAAAAAAAATTCGGTTATAACTATGGGCGATGGTACTGACACAAAAAGGTTCTGACACAAATCATACTTTATTCATTTCATTAATATTTCCTTAGGAAATGTAAAAATTATTTGGGGATATTTGAGGTTCGATTATGGTGGTGGGCTAATTAAGATATGTTAAAATAATCGTCCTGCTACTATTTCATAAAAAAGAATTGTTTAGATTCATTTGGGTAGAAATTATGGTGGTGGTAATTATTTGGGGATATTTGAGGTTCGATTATGGTGGTGGGCTAATTAAGATATGTTAAAATAATCGTACTGTCATTATTTAATTAAAAAGAATTGTTTAGATTCATTCATGTTTAGATTTCGGTTCTTATATGGTGGTGGTTTCGACTCAAAGTGAAGAACCTGTTTAGTAGTAAGTGATTAAGAAATTCAACGTATTTGTTCAATGAATATTTATTTGTTACTACATTTGATGACATTATGATTTATTTGATATTTTTTGTGGTGGTGACCGAAATGGTAATGAGATCGTTGTATAGACTTTTCGTATGTGAGTACTAACTGGTTAATAAATCAGAGAAATTAATTGACAATTTTTGATAATTTTTTAATGATACTGGCACAAGAACGGCGCGGATACAAATATAAATGAATGAATTTTCACTCCCACTCACACTTAATCTTCCAACTTGACTGAAACTGGCTTTAATTTGACTTGAACGAGCTACAACGCCTGTAAATTTACATGTTAGACTCGAATCTATCAATCATAGAAACGAATTCTTGAATCATTCGAAGTGACTATAATTTTGACTATAATCTTCCCCAGGCATTCGCTCAATCGCAGTGATTTTTCCCAATTTATTTCTATTTAGAATGATTTGTGTGTGGTATTTTCCGTGTGATAGAATATACAGCGTCCATCGTAAGTTCCAAAGACAGCGAATTTTCCATTTCTACAAAAATTTGCAGTTGTGAATAAGTTGATGCCGCCATGTTGGTGCTGTGATTGTAATTTAGTATTTGATGGATGGCCACCCCAACCACCGCCACCTCAATGGCCACCTCCACCTCCCCCTCCACCTCCGCCTCCACTTCCGACTCCATCACCTCCAAAAGGTATTAATTGCCCTGAAAAAGATATCAGGAATCATGTTGCAGATCCAAATGACCCCACACACTCAAAATATTACCTCTGCAAATTTGATACAAGGATACAAAGATGGTTGGCTTATCCTCTCCAATGTGGACATAGCAAAAAGTTTATCGGAGGAAGTGATGTTTGTGATGGTGGGTGGCCAGGATGAAAATGAAGACTGAATTTGTCTGAGTGATACGATTTTTAAACTAACTTTCAAACTAACAGATTAAACGGTAGCGTAATTGTTTCAAAAATTATAAAAATGTCATATCTGAAATTGGATGAATCAATTTGGAGGCTGTATAATATTTATAATGTCAAATACAATTTACTCCACTTAAAATTGAGACATCATTATAATTAAAATTGGAAAACCTTGTTGTTTTCTGTCAGCCAGATAATCTGAATTTAATTGATTTTATATTTAATCCGGCTTGGCTTAAAATATAAAAATGCCTCCAGACTCATTTAAAGTTCATCTCGTACACTCGTCATAGATCCAAAATTCAGTGAATTCAAAATAATCCTAGCATATTATCAAACATATTAGCTATATATATCCAAGAGTACGTAAGAAATTAATAGGTACTGTAAATTCATTTAATGCAACAACAATCGGCAATCATGCATATAAAGTGTGCATAACAATAACAAGGAAGTCGAATTGGGTTATTGATAAACATTTTCCTCTACTTGGAGTTCAACGAATCGTGTCCTAAATCGCTCACAAGCGCATTGTCGAAACTGAGTCTTGTCGAAGCACTGCACTTCTGCTTTAAACCATGGCTCAACTGCACCAACCCTATTTATTCACGATTTTCGTGATTATTTCAATTTTGCTCCAGGCTATAGTTGTCTGCGGTTACGCTATGCAATCCGACGCAGAGACTCCTCCAGCTCCAGTAGACAACGGGACAAGTCTTCCTTCAGCAAATATATCTGATGGACAGCCACCGTCTCCCCAGGATTTGCCAACGAATACTTCAGATTCGGCAGCGCCTCCTCCTGACTCGGCTGCTCCTCCTGCAGATTCGGCAGCTCCTCCTGCAGATTCGGCAGCTCCTCCTGCAGATTCGGCAGCTCCTCCTGCAGATTCGGCAGCGCCTCCTCCAGATTCGGCAGCGCCTACTCCTGATTCGTCAGCACCTCCTCCGGACTCGGCAGCTCCTCCTCCTGATTCTCCTGATTCAGCAGGACCCCCTCCAGATTCGGTAGCCCCTCCTCCTGACTCGGAAACGCCCATTCCAGAAGTACAAGGACCTCCTCCAGATTCCTTAACGCCCACAGAAGTACAAGGGCCCCCTCCCGATTCGGAAACGCCCACAGAAGTACAAGGGCCCCCTCCTGATTCGGAAACGCCCACAGAAGTACAAGGGCCTCCTCCAGATTCCGAAATGCCCCTTACCGAAGTACAAGGGCCCCCTCCTGATTCGGAAACGCCCACAGAAGTACAAGGGCCCCCTCCTGATTTTGAAATACCCACCGAAGTACAAGGGCCCCCTCCTGATTCGGAAACACCCCTTACAGAAATACAAGCTTCCCCTCCTGATTCCGAAATGCCCCTTACCGAAATTCAAGAGCCTCCTCCTGATTTGCCAGTGCCACCACCGCCACGACCTCATCCAAAAAAACTTAGTTGTCGTAGAGATAAAGATTTCAAAGGAAATGCTGCAAATCCAAAGAACCCCACCAAATATTACCATTGCAAATATAGTAAAAAGATATCAAAATGGTTGGCGTGGCCTAAGAATTGCAAAGGTAGAAAGTTTGTCGGAGGAGAGGAGATTTGTGAGGGTGGAGTCGGGATGAAATAATAGAAACGAATACTTTATTTTAGTAGTTCACACAGTTTTTAAATTAATGTGCAAACAATTACACATATTTGAATGGATTAGCCGGTAGCGTAATTATCTTTTTACATTAGTTACAATTATAAATTATTGATGCGTAATATTCTTGAGTGTTGAACTTTGTTTAACATTTTTGAAACGTCTCTGTGTTTGACATCGCTGTGCCCATGTAAGATCAAAATGTTTGTATATACTCTTAAAATATTAATAAATTAAAAAGTATACGGGATTTACGATTCGGGACATTTTTCAATCAATACTGATACTGATACCGTCGTTCTCTCTTGGAGAGTATGATAATGACCAATTTTTAGACTTATTAAAATTCACATTTATCTTCCGATTAGTCGTTTTCTCTTTCTTAACATCAAATACACACGAGAGCTCCGTCTGCTTCGTTCGAATTTTTTGACACATTTTTTTTACTTTTGTCTTTCTACTTAAACGAGATGCCGAGGAACACAGGACTGCAAAAATTTCTCCGAAAATCCAAGGAAGTTGGCATTAATGTTAAACAGATCAGTCACCAAACCGATGCCGATGTCGATTTTCTATCTATATAAGCATTACCTGAACCATCAATCGTTCAGAAAGCACCAAACTTTTTGGGTTTTTGGAGCTTTTTGGGTCCACCATATGATGAATCCGACAACATTCTTTTGTCAAAGTGAAATTCTAAGTAAGCAGTAGTAATAGTAATATAAAGTAATTACATTCCTGGAAGGTAACAATAAATACAGGAAATAATTGATAGGCAGCCAAATTCCTGGAATACCACAAAAACCATGTATACATTAAGTGTGCATAACAATAACAAGGAAGTTGAATTGGGCTGGAGTTCAACGACTCCTATCCTATGTCGCATAACAAACACATTGTTGAAACCGACGCTAGTCGAAGCACCGCCTTGAACCATGGCTCAACTGATTCGACCCTATTTATCCCGGAATTTAGTGATAATTTCAATTGTGCTCCAAGCTAAATTTTTTTGCAGCAATGCTATGCAATACGGACCTGAAAATCCAGATGGTGGCAACGAAGTAGATCCACCACCTTCAGAAAAGATACCATATGGACCAGATCCTGGAAAACCTCCGGATTGGAAGGAACCGACAACGCCTCCTCCTAACTGGACAACAACACCTCCCCCTAACTGGTCAACACAACCTCCTGAGACAACGCCTCCTCCTGATGGACCGACGACACCTCCTCCTAACTGGTCTTCACCGCCTCCTGATGGACCAACGACACCTCCAACAGATGGCTATACAGGCAAACCACCCGAAAACTGTCCAGATCCACCTGTATGTCCTCCAGAAGGCCCTGAAATTGAATGCCCAGCACCGCTGACTGGCCTTGAGAATTGTCCGCCAATTAAAGAATGTCCAATCCCTCCACAGAAAGACTGTCCATTTTGTCCTGGACCAGGACCTGGGCCAGGACACACGTCTCCTACAGCCCAAGGCTGCCCTCCGCCTCCACCACCATGTCCACCACCACCACCCACTCCCCCACCACCATGTCCACTTTATGTCGGTTGTCCACCCAGTCCTCAGTGTAAACCCCCACCTGGCCCACCTACATGTCCACCTCTACCAGATTCACTACCATATTGTCCAGATCCTTTTCCATCTTGTCCACCCCCCGCCTACTTGTCCAGGAACATGTCCGACTCCAGTTTTACCACCCCAATGGCCACCACAACCAGCGCCTCCTGGATGGCCACCACAACCTGCACCACCTCAATGGCCACCACAACCAGCACCACCTGCATGGCCACCACAACCACCGACCACAATGGCCACCACAACCACCGCCACCACAATGGCCACCACAACCAACACCACCTCCAAAATATACGTGCAAAGATAAAGATGCCAAAGGAAATATTCCAAATTCTAATGATAGTACAAAGTATTACTCTTGTAAATTTGATGCAAAGTTACAAAAGTGGTTGGCTTGGCCTCAGAATTGTAATGGGAGATTATTTGTAGGAGGTGATCTAATTTGTGGGGCTCCTCCGGGTCGATAATAATTCAATTAATTTTATATTAATGCATGTATGGTTATGGAGGAATCAGTTGTACTAGTTGAGAGTTTTCTCCAAATAAATAAAGTAAAAAAGTCCACGAGAGTTTATGATTTGTGTGTTCCATTTCTTAATCATTTCATGGCGAATACTGTGTTTCTACGTCGGTGATAGTAAGATCTTTCACAATACATTAAGTGGCATGGGGAATGACCATTGATGACCTGCTGTGGGTTAGAATTTCAAATTGACAAAACAATATTTTTTCGGACATCATTGGATGTATGGGAAACACCATGCGACCATTGGCAAACGACTATGAAAATCCGCCCAAAAACATTTTAAAGATGTGGAGTGAATAAAATATGGCAAGCTCGGATTTGTAAATAGATAATTTGTTCTAATTACTTTTTTGTCGGGTCAATCAATACTACGATAAATTATAGCTTGAGAAATACATTGTGCGGATTTTCAAAGTATTCGACGAGTACAGGGTTATTTTTTAAGTATCAGAATTCTGGAGTTTGTACTTTCGACATTTTTACCCGAATCTTAAAAGGAACAGCTTTTTCAATAATTACATATTAAATTTCGATACTTACCATTTGATTTTATTTTTTAAATTTAAAGTAAATAAACGCAATCTTTTGCTATTTCTGTGGAGTAAACAGGAAATATTAGCCGCCCACAATGACAATACCCGGATGTTTGAATTGCCAATTCCTGGAATAGGACACATAACAATAATATTTCAAATAACAATAACAAGGAAGTAGATGAGTCCTCTTTAGTTTAACAATCCCTGACTCTTAACAATTTCAGTAACGAAACTGATGTCTGACTGAGTTAAGTAGTTAACCATGGCTCAACTCCTCAGACCTTCGTTATTCACCATTTTCGTCGTGATTTCAATTGTACTCCAGGCCATAATTGTCTGCAGTAACCCGTCAGAATTTGACCAAGAAAAATCTGTGCACATAGACTCAGTTAACAAGTGGAGTGATCGTGGTCCTCTAAAATCTGTTCAAAAACGCTGGGCTCAGAATCCAAATTGTTCACCTCTGCCACCTTGTCCAGCAGGAGAAGTTGAATGCCCTTCAGCGAATGCCCCAGGGAATTGTCCAGCCGTACCTCCGAGTGGAACATCATGCCCTCCTCCCTCAACGGCACCATGCCCAACACTTCCACCACCCTGTCCACCTGCACCACCTCCACCTCCAACGCCTTGTCCACCTTATGTTCTTTGTCCAAGGAGAATAATTACAAGTCCATCGCCTCCATGCCCACCTATAATCCCACCTGCTCCAGGAGCACCCTGTCCACCCCCGCCACCTTCACCGCCGTGGTGTCCAGTAGTTCCCATAGGTGGGCAAAATACAGGGGTATGTATTTTGAAAATACTTGCGTCAAAATACTCCCAATGCGCCATAAAATA
>JAQGCB010002851.1:0-10731 GCA_034698835.1 Protaphorura tricampata | reverse complement strand
TTTTTGCTATGCTCTCGTTTCATTTGAGAGAAATCGAAATAAATGAAGAACTTTTGACCTTGTCTTCTTTATAAAACTTTATTTTTCTATTTGGTTCATTTTTTGTGTCCCCTCAGGAGTAAGCAGTGCAGTGCAGTGGTCACTGGTCACCTCACGGTCAATCGTCAAAAACAATATAAGGTCACATATAGAAAAATTGACCCGAGAAATCGACAAATGGAATTTTTGTAAAAAAAATTGTGTATGAAAAATATTGACAATTGATACATACATGATGGAGGGTCAAGGGAATGTGATTGGGATTTCGAGGATGGCGAGTCCGAGGAGTACTGATGAGAAAGAGAGTGATACGGCGGACTTAGGAGGAGAATTGACCTATCCACTTCATAAAGCAGTTTTTCTTGGACAAGTCCGTGACCTTTCTTTGCTCCTTCGTCAGGCACTTCCACAAGATGTGGCTGCCAAGGACCCTCACGGTAGGTTTATAAATATTAAATAGGTCAGAGGTCAGATATCATATGTCAAAAAAAGGTTATTTAATGTTGATGTGATTTTTTTTACCACAGGAAACACTGCCCTCCACATTGCTATCATGTTGGGACATAAAGGTATATCGAATTTGAACGACCCCTGTACAGGGTCTCAAAAAATTTAGACTAGACGTACAAAAGTGTTCAACTTTGTAACAATAATTATTGAAATTTTTTTGATGATGTTATCCAGAATGTGTACAACTTTTATTGGCCCATGGTGCCCCTGTGAAAGCTAAAAATTCTAAAGGATGGAGTTGTTTGTCAGAAGCATTGAGCTACGGAGATAGACCAACTAGTAAGGAAATGACATTCAATTTACTTGAAATGAAAGGTTGTTGTGTGGAGTACTAACTATGATTACTAATTTTTTTCAGTTGTATCCCTTTTTCGGAAATCGAAACTACAAATGCGTGAGCAAATGTCTTCACGTCGACCACACTTGGTGAAAGCTTTAGAACGTATTCAAGATTTTGAAATGGAACTCAAATGGGATTTCCATAGTTGGGGTAGATTATAATTTTAACAACCAATTCGAGTTATAAATCCAAGTAATTGAGAACGAGCGAGTAAATTATTTTCATAATATTATTGTAATTGTAGTGCCTTTAGTTTCGAGAATCCTTCCCTCGGACATTTGTAAAATCTATAAGAAAGGGGCGTCTATTCGAATGGAAACAACTCTTTTGGATTTCAATGATATGAAATGGGAGAGAGGTGACATTTCATTCGTGTTCAACGGTCATCATCTTCATCATAAAATTGTTACCGGGAACAATAATCATTCTCCCCTTGTGATTATGGACAACAAACTCAAAGTATTCCAATTGATGACCCAACAGGTATTCAATTTATCCACTTTTTTTAGTCTTTCCATTTAATTTCTTACATTATAAGTTTTAATTCATGCAGCAGGATACAGAACTCGAGTTTGAAGATGAAGTTGACCTATTGATGAGTAATGATATAATATGTGCGTCGATGTCTACGAAAGATGTTCAGTTTGGTCGCAGTCAATCAGGATGGATTTTCCGAGAAGATAGAAAAGAAACGGTTGGTCCATTTTCGGCGGACGTTTATTCTGTCCAAGGAATTTGTTTGGTATCCCAAAAGAGACGGGAGCATTTGACTGAAGAGGATTTGGCCAAAAATAAAGAAGCTTTGGTCGAGAGTTTTACTAAACCGAGTCCCAGTAAATTTGATCTCACTGCGGAGGTATTATTTTTTTTGAAAAGCTGTATTTGAAATCCTCAATTGTTGTATAATTTTTAATTTTCTTTGAAATAAATAGGAAGAGTACAAGAGGCGAGAATCGCTTCCTCCGCCTCCGAAATGTAAAGTTACTTGGGATGAGTATATCAATGCTGACCCAGCACACTGCCCACACCTAGGACGCCCGATGCAGCTAAAGAGCTCAAATAAAGGATTTAAGGCCACACTAGCTATGGTATGAATATTCCAGTTTTCTTAATAATGATTTCCGTCAAAACTGTGTGAAACTAATAAAATGCCAATTAATCTTGATTTGATAGAGTGAAGAATTTCCGATGACTGTCGAAATGTTGCTAAATATCTTGGAAGTTGTCACACCCTTCAAGCATCTTAAGAAACTTCGCGAATTTATTATGATGAAGTTACCACCCGGATTTCCTGTTAAAATTGGTAAAATATTTGTCTACGGGAAATCTAAAACGTATTCTCGGGGTTATTAGTTTATAAAACGATACATTTAATCTTTTCAGAAATCCCAATACTCCCCACGATCACGGCAAAAATCACATTCCAAAAATTTGCCTTTCGAGATGATCTTCCCGATGACTATTTCAGTATCCCAAGTGATTATGAAGAGAAACCAAATCGGTTTCCGGATTTATAGACCGACGTATTCCTCAATGAACCATCTCTTCCTCTTCTCTACGCTCTCAACACTTACTTGTACTATCAGAGTTTTTACAATTTTTTCTTTCCATCAAATGGACCTCAAAATTCCTGAATTACTTTTTGTGTTGCGTTCAGTTTTTTGTTTTGTAAAGTATTTGCAATTGCAGGCAAGAATCCATCTGTTTCGTTTGGCTCGATTTGTTCCTATATTATATAAGTTGATTTTGAACGGCAATAATTATGATTAACTTTACATAAGGACAAAGGACAAGTTTGAAGTTCTTTTTATTAGTCAATTCTACGTTATTTGCGCTCTGTGATTTGGTTCTAGTGTAATTATCGTTTTGTTATGATGATAGAGCTGCTGTCAAAGTAAAGCTATCATGTTTGTCAACGATGATTGATGTTAAATATTAAATCGAACAGCAATCCCACCCAATACTACTATGTGTGAAATACGATTATACGATCCAGATCGAAGGGCGTTATATTTATGATGCTATTCGTCTAGAAAAGTCTGCAACAGCAACGAAAGTGAAATCTGACCTAGACTAATTAATTATATGTTATGCTGAGTTGGGTTATTTCCACGTGTAGCTGTAAACTAATTGAGAATGAATATGAAACGAATGAAACGTCATAATAGTTCCACCGAATAATAAGTATTGCTTAAGTTAGGCATTTATACAACCGAAGGACAAATTACACGACTGCGACAATGCAATACAGAAAATTAATGTTGGATTTAGATTTGTTTGCTCCCTAGTTTAATAACCAGTCATTGCACTACGCTACGTTTTCTAATCGAATTTTAAGCAATGAATGAATGTATAATTAATTCATTGACTAAGGAATGATTATGTGTTACTGTACTACCCAGTTAAATTAAAACAACTTTCTCTGTTTTGATTAGCTAGTACGTATCTACCATGTATTTATCCCACGACTACCTTCATCATTATTGAGGTTAGTAGTTTCAGTTTATCGTCATAAAATAAATGCGGTGGATGTTGTTGCAAAATCCCATTTACGTACTAGTACATACATTATAATATTGTGAGCAAAAATCTGGACAAAACTGGTAGAGCCTTTTGTATGGCATTCGTCGAGTATATACATAGAAATAATTATGTCGTAAAATGTTCTCCAGTTTCTTTTTATTAGTAATGAGACCGTCAAATTTTGTAAAACATGGCCCATAAAAATAATGCACACAAAAATGAAAGTCATTAATGTCAAGAAGGAAATGGAAAATGTGATGTTCTGTGTGACAACTTGTCAATCAATCTGATTCTATGTACATTTTACAAAGTTTGGACCATTTTTGTAGAGAAAATAAACCCCGGAAGAAGTTCAGACAATAGATGAGAGTGTAAACACACGTAACGTAACTTAATTATAATTATAGGCAGCGTGCTTTTAATATTCAAGGCTAAAAATACTTAAAGTGTGTTGTCGCTCTGCTCAGATTAGTATTGGTACGTAGAAGAATCACCCTTGTTGGCTTTCAAATTTCGTCGTCGTTGTCGTTGTATCGTATGTCTCGTACATGTACGTTATTACTTACAATTAGTTTAGATCAAAAAATTATAATGTTAGGGTTACAATAATAAAAATTCAACATTTAGGTACCGGTTGGGTGGGATCAGTCAGTCTCGCTATTAATTTAGGAAGCTTTACATATTTAATAATTATATTAGCAATAATGATAACTCGACAGAGTAGCTAAGCCATATGTTATGAACTTGCTCCAGCCCATGTATGAGGACAAATCATTCAGGAAGGGGCTCAAACAATAATTGTCTTCACTTTATTGTCCCAGAAAATGTGAAAGTCAAAGTGTTTGTCACAGACAAGAAGTCAAACTCCCGAAAAAGGGTCCTATAAGAATTTTAGGACAAAATGAAAATACACTCGATTTCTTGTCTTTGCGATATTATACGTAACATCCTATACTTTGATTTCTTAGAAATATGTCACAGTTAAGAAATTAAGTCTGGCCAGTCGAATTTAATGCAAAGCAGCAGGGATAAAAATGATAATTAATTATCTTTAGTGTTAAAAGAAAACATGAACCAGAGTCAGAATACAGAATATGTTCCGAACTATAAGGAAATGAAAATTAGACAACTATCGATACTGCAGAATATAGCGATAGCGCTCACAGTACAGTACAAGATAATTACATTACATACAAAATAATAATATTCGTCGAGCGACAATCGTAATTCGTAACGCTAAATTAAATGCACAGTGTAAAATAAAATGTACGTAAAACATTTATTGTTTTGTGATGAAAGTTTTCATTTGTTTTTTGAATATTTTTTTTTGAAATTGAATTTTTGCGTGAGCTTGGAACTATGTAGTGTAGAGTAGGTCGAAATAGAAAAGAGATTTAAATAGAGATTGTATTGTGGAATAAATTGAAAATTCTGAGAACAGTCGAGTTTGTCGAGTGTGTTGTGTGTTTTACCATTGCATTGCCGTCAATTTCCTTATTCGTAGTGACATGAGAGTGTTACGTACTTGATTATCTGGGAAGGTCATCTCTTA
The DNA here is from genome assembly GCA_034698835.1 of Protaphorura tricampata. Taxonomy (NCBI): domain Eukaryota; kingdom Metazoa; phylum Arthropoda; class Collembola; order Poduromorpha; family Onychiuridae; genus Protaphorura; species Protaphorura tricampata. Next base: position 5,767 of record JAQGCB010002851.1, on the reverse strand, counting down.
AAGGGTATTCCAAAGTGTAATGAAGAATTCATGAATTCTTTCTTGTTCATGTCAAAGGTGAGAATATGTCAAATGGGAACAAACGGATTCACAGATTCATACGAGGATCCGGCTTTTTGTGGCTTTTTTTTTTTACTTAAGTTTAGGAATGACATCACTTGCTCCTGAGATTATGTTACCTGAAATTGAATTCGTTGAATTTCCTAATTACTTAGGGAAAGCACATTCCGAGTTAAAAACTAACGAGAGAATTTTACACAGAGTGTATATTGGACTAGATTTGGATTTTGAAAAATGGGATAGGAATTCTTGTCCATGAATGCATTAGTTATGCAATGTGCGTTGTTGCATTGCAGTAGTTAACCTTAACCTTCAGTCATTTCGTTGTCGGAATTATCATTCGCTTCTAAATTACCAAGCCCAAAGAATTTTCAAACTCATTTTAGTGTCACATGGGTTCTGAATTCGTATTCTACTCTGTAATACTAGTCAATTGACTGGAGTTGCGTGAGGTAGACATTTCCGGCAGACAGAGACGAACTAATTGTTCTTCCGCTTTTATTTATAGATATAATTTTTTTAGTAAGGTGAAGGAGAAACTTGAATTTTTAAATGCTGCTGGTAAACAAATGTGTAAACAATTTATTTGCTCACGTAAATTATTTCCCGTTTCAGCTACTTAACTTGATCTAAATTAAAAAGCATGCATTTTTGAAGACCACACCAGCAGAGAGCAGAGTTTCATATCTGAATGTTTGTATTAATTTCATGTACAATCTTGAATATCCTAAAATGACTCGAATAAATTGGTAGTAAATTAATTACTTTTGCATAGGTAAATTGGATTCGAGAGTAGATGAGGATAATTTCAACTTCATACATTTACTGTTAACACACATTAGGCTATTGCTCAGTTTTTAGCAAAATAGCTACACAAGATTTGACTGCTGGACGATTGAATGAAGGATCAAATTATAAGCATAACATTGGGAATGTTTTTCCAGTTACTTTGGAACTGGCTATTCTGCAAAACCAGTTCCAGTTCCAGTTCCAGTACCTTCTGGCATACGCATAGTCATACATCTTACAAGGGACAGTTTTCATTAGTCAGAATTATTCAAAACTTGCAAACTTTTATATTAACAGATAAAATTTTTCATTGAACCAACCTGCGTCAGCCATTTGAATAGCGATTTTGCTACATTCAAAACTCACAATGAGATCGACGGCATCGAATAAAGCATCGAATATATTGAGCCGGGACGCTAATGATATGATGAAATAATAGAACACCAAATACGGGTTATTTGTAGCCACAAATTGAAAGAGTTAAATAGAAACTAGAATTAAGTTAAAATCCGTGATTATTATGACATGCATACAGCTGGTAGTGAATTTCCCTTATGTATTCTATTATGAAAGTGTCTCAGGCTCAACAACTACATTACATATTCTATAGAATATCCCACACCCCCTAACTATGTACTTTTGTGAAACTTTTTTTTGACAGTAACTGAACATTACAGACATTCTGTAGTAGTTTCATAGATTACCAAATTTACAAAATGATGAGGATTGTCAATTTAGGTTGAACCACGATTTTTTTTTGGCAGTATTAGTATTGGTTTCGGTCCTAACGAGATCTGATCTTATTCTGATCTCTCAGTTTGCCTTTGTTGCACTGCACTCGTTAGACTTGTTTTAGAAAAAGTGATGGACCAGAATTTGTAATACCTACGTTTGAAATATTTGGTTCAAAATTATTTTTCAGAGTTTGTATTTTAGTACACTGAACGAATCACTAATTTCTGAAAGGTAATCGTGAAGGGCGTCATCGGAATACATCAAGTTAATTAGTAATTATAAGAGAGCTCATTAAGAAATCTGGAGCGTAAGTCGCGATAAAATATTACAGTACAGTAATTACCCTAAAGAGACTGAAATTCAAGGTAGACATTTTATGGAGAGCGGAAGGTTAGTTTTTTTCTAAGTGGAAAGATTTTAACGAGGTAGTAATTTCCTAACCTCCACCTGCATTGACTGTCAATTAAGTCATTTGGGGTATTCATTTTTAATAGATCCAGCCAAAAAATCCATTAAAACAGATAATGGGTTTTTAGAATGTTGTCATAATTATTTGGTTCTTTCCGACGTAGGAAACTGGATTAGAAATAAAACGAAGTGTTCCAAAAGTGAAAGTGATTGGGAGGACTGGGCTGGAATTATTTTTCATCAATAATTTCTACTCCAGGTATGGAATATCTAGCTCAAAAATATCTTGTCTTGTCCAAATTTGTGAATTTTGAAAATATTTTTAAACTTATGGAAATTGAAATTATGAAAATTTTAAATTCAAAAATACATTTTGAAATCCTCGATCGCAACTGTATTTCGTTCTCCTAATAACTGTCTTCGTTGGAATTTTAAATTTTGTAAACCTGATGACATAAAATTCACCATTTGCTCACAAAACACTATAATTTAACTTAATTACCGATGATCTGAAACTGGAAGTTTAAAAAATTAGTTATACAAATACTTTACAAGCATCTAACAATAAGAATAGAAATAAAAGTACGAAACGCATGAAACGCACGCGGGGAGTAATGTTGAGATTCAAAAGGGATGATAAATAATCTTACTAATGTAGCACATTTAAAATTATGAAGTGTTCATGAGAGAATGACAATTTAAAATAAATGGAAATCTATTTAAGATCATCATACATTTTTGGTTTAATTTTATATACATTATGGGGCCAAAGTCACTCGAAGCGTGTGAAAGAAATGTTACTTTTGCTCCACCCTGTAAAATATGAGCTTGCCAATATTCCATCCAACCTGAAGTTTTAATTTGATGAATTAAAAGGAATCATGGAAAAACAGCTTGACTCTCTTGAATTTTCGAGTATTTCCACCAACTTTCACAAATTGACTCGAAAAGTTAGACGGTTATCTCATTCGTAGACTACGGAAATTCACTCATTATGATTAAAATGAATGTTAAATGTAATATTATATTAAATGAACAGTTCCTTTCCTACTAACCCATGGTTTATTTTCTTTTAATAGAAAAGAAAGTCAAGGTTTAGTTCAGTAGTGTGAGGAAGATTACTGGACTTTGTGACTGTGACTCAATTTACAGTACTACAGTTGACTGGAGGAAGAGATCTTTGATTTATTCCAAAAGTGTCAGAACGAAGTCTCATTCCAGTGTGAACAGTGAGGACGATTTTGTTATAATTCTATCATATGGTCGACAAAATGGGGTCATCACGTTCTTTCGTGGCCTTAACCTTACTGGCCGTCCTAAGTGCGCCTACAGTTTTCTCAGGTAAAAACTTTAACTTGTACAAATTCAAAGGAAATATTCCAGTATATGACAATATTTAGGGATACGGCCATATTTGTGTTCGTAACATTATAATTCACATTAACAATTAGCATAACATCATTTTATATTGATTTGCAGCTCCATTTACCTTCCAAGAGAGCTGTAGCCCTGTATGCCGGAAAAGTAAGTCAATTTTTTACTAGTTCGACCAGAGAATCTAAATATTCATGAAATAATTGAAAAAAAAACAGTTCAACTCGTCAGTGAGTCTTCTTGAAATACAAACTTGACCCGGTAGGGCAACTTAGACTACATAATTAAGCCAATTCTATACATTACAAAGTCACTAAGGTTTTCGGAGAAATTGAATTGTGAGTTATGTACTACAATAGTTTACTCCATGTATATGTATTAACACAAAAACTAAGTAAAGAAACGCATGAAAATCTAATGGAAGAATAGAACGCATCTCATGGCTTTTCAATGTAATACGCGATGACGGTATTTTGATCATAATAATAATTTGTAAAGTGAAGCCCGAATCTCGGTTATTCAGTAACATTTTTGTATGGTTCTCAATTAATGTGTAGAATCCCGAATCCGGGCTTATCCTTCTGATCTGGACAAAAGTTATTTTTTAATTCATACAACACGTCTGGTATGCTCATTATTGTCTGACATTTCTGAGACTTCTAGGAATTACTTGTATGCTAATTACGTATGACAGCCATTGTCCATCTTTGTATTACCATATACAATACATCGAAATTTAATTTACTTTCCAACCGGTCTCGCATGTTATATTGAGATTTTTGTGATTAATTATGTATAGTAGATTCCAACAATAGTCTGAATCGGTTTATTTCTATTATACAATAATAAAACTGGATGCAAGGACAAAACCTGTACAATCTTACCAGTTCCAGTTTTCCCCAAAAACAGTATCATTTTTTTAAAGGATGAATTAATAATCAATGTAGTGGATAGATCAGGTTCAAAACTCCTAATCAATAAAAATGAGTGAACACGACAATGCAATGTTTACTTTCAATCATACATGATGACATTGTGTACACATTAGAGATCCAAAGGTCTCCATGTAATTGGTTCAGTGTAGTATAATAAGAAATGCAACCACATTATCCAATCTTTTTAGGAAGATTTTTTTTCATGAATAGTACAAGAATTTTCGAGAGTGGACCTTACCCTGAACCGTACATCATTTCTTATTGCGCATTTATTTATTTATGTGTTCGTTACTTTGGATTTATCGAACACTGTACTTGTACAATATAATTTATCGACACTTATACGTATACGAATAACTGTACCTCGTAATTTTGCTCCAAGTTATATTTCAAGGGAAATCTGTAGACTCACGGACATTACAGACGTACATTGGACAATCATCTCCTAAGTCCTTATCTTTTCCTACAAATGAATACTTTTTACATGCTACACTCATTTTTACTCATTCGTATACCTCAGAGTTCAAGTTTAGATTTTTAAAAGTTATGATTCTTAAAAATCTACTCTATCGATTGGCATATGACTGACATTGGGATGCAGTGCGTGCAGATTTTGTTTTTAGGAATTCATGCAAAAGGTTAATCTGGTTCAGCTACTAAATGTGATAAGTTTGAATGAAACGTGACGTAAACTTTATCACTTATAGAGTAAAAGTGTAAGGATAAGTCATATTTAACAAGGAGAGAATTTTGTAGGTGAACTTAATGTATTTGGAGATAAAATTTAAATTCACTATAGCTAGTAGTTCAGGAACACGAAAATACTTCACTCAGTAGTCATGATATGAAAAATATTTAGTGTTGGATTTTTCAGTACAGTTTTAACAGGAAAGAACGTTTCCTTGTGAGAATAAGTTTGCAATTAAGCAAAGCTATAAAGAGATAAGAGATCAATGTATTGACCCAATAGAATTGCCCTACGAAAACTTGTGAATCTATAGAGAGAATTCTGATTCACATCCAGATTGAATTAAAGTTATATTGAAGCCAACTGTTGGATTCAGAGAGATCCTCTCGAATCATACAATTCTACATAGAACTTATGATATACGATATAATGTATAATCAACCAAAATCAGAGAAATATATGTCATTCATGCCTTTAATTATTTATGGAACTATTAAACCAATATTAGAGTCAGCTATTGACCAACCGAAATCTGCCCAAAGAATTGGTGAGAAATGTTCTCTAAGGTATCGGTAATATCTACAAATCGGCATATTTTTGATTTCATGGAATTTTCAGTGTCAAAATTTATTTTATTCTCGAGAAGCTCTGTCATACTTCTCTCCACATTTTTAGAATATGTGAAATTATGATTTTTTGATCGCTTGTCTCATACCTACTAGTAGTACTAGTAGATATGCATACGATATTCTGCAAATTCGAAATATCGTAGAGTTGG
>JAQGCB010002850.1:0-10731 GCA_034698835.1 Protaphorura tricampata | reverse complement strand
AAAACTGTCGAAGCCATAGCGAGTATGACTTTGTGTCCATAAATAATTGTGTCTTCAGTTCCTTCTTTTGTTTTGAAAATGAATTCCACGTCACTCATTTCCGGTGTGTTGACAAGAAATGAAGTTCTGGACAAAACGGTCGTGGATTTGCTTTGCCAACCTTAGTTAAATTTAATTGATAAATTGTTATTAGTTGTTATAAGTTAATCAATTTTTAACTTTGCTAATAATTTAGATCATGCTTGGTAAACATGCTTTACAGTACAACAGTAGAGCATGGGCATGGTTTGAAGGAATTGAATCACTGACAATTGACTACAACGAAATGGAAAAGGACGGCTAGTCCCATCCCATAATATTCACGAATGAATAAATATTACAAAAATTTAATATCTGTACTAAATAATAATTATATTTTATCAGTTTAATAGTTAGTTTATTTGTTTTCACCTGTCAAATCGTCGGAAGATTTCTTCTTCTGGACAGCCAGACCCGGAGTCACTGGACAACTCATTGTTCCAATTAATTTCAAGAAATCAAAAATTCAATTAGTATGAGATCAGTTTTGTTGTTGTAGTTTCTAGTTTGTGTGTTCAAATCGTAGGACACGTTCGTCTTGTTCTCAGGGTCGGGCAGGATCGTTCTCGAAACGTACAGTGCAGACGTGCAGTGAGTACAAAGACAATTCGTGAATTTCAAATTCCGTGCTTCCTGTATTTTTTTCTCGGGTCTCATAACATTTTGATCCCAAGGTTCCCCAACCAAATCACAGAAACAATACGAGAGAATGGGCATGGAATCGTCCTTTCTGTTATTTAGAATTTGGGTTTTTAAGATATGTTGTAATAGCCCTTGAACCTCCTGAACAAATTTTCCGAAGGAACCATCCTCAAAATCCTCTCTGCTTCGAACTTGTTAAAAGACACAGGGACACGAATGAGGCTTTACAATATGCTCGGTTTAGAGCCCCCATGTATTCGCCTCGGTGTATTGACCAATCTGAAACTGTGGAGATATACGGGATGGTTAATTCCTTCATAAGAATTGCTGAGGGAGGTCCTAGGGCTTCATCGTATTAAAAATCCAACCGGGTCTGACAAAACGAAAATGAGCGAACGTAAATGATTTTTCCGTGCCTATTTTGCAGTATTCTTTAGTCCGCATAATACTCCACAAAAATGTTTCCATACAAGAAGAGTTGCCCTTGATTGTCTTACATTCCAATTAAACTCAAACTTTACAACAATACCAGTTAAAGTTCGCGTGCTGAGAACCTAAATTGCACAATGACAATTCTTTTAACAATTCGCTGCAAATCAACTTTTTGAAATTCTGTACAAAATGACTCAATATATTTTGATTTTAAAAATGTAAAACTAATTTTTGATATTTCTTTGTTTATTTTTCCAGACCATTATCCTCAAAGCTATCAATCATAGAAGAGTCAGCGGAAGAAGACAATTACCCTGCAGCCCTGAGAGCCATCTATGATCAAGTGATGGAATATTTGCAGATGAGATCTCACCAATCACTCAAACCCACAAATTCTCTTTGTTCAACGGGATCCTCAGAGGCTGAAGTATCGGACTCATCCGCTGAGAACAGTGATAGAGAAACTATAATAGAACGCCGGGCTCTTATTTGTAAAATCCAGAATCTGGACCGGCTTGTATTAGTGACCCGGCGTCAATTAGGGACCGGCATCTGTCAGTACGTGTGGAAAAACAAAGCATTAGGAGCATTGTATTTTCTTGACCCGGCTTCTATTTACCTAATCGATAGCCTAGCCCGGCTTCTATTAGAGACCCCGAGTATATTGGAGGCAGGATTCAATTAGAGGAAATATGATACTAATTATATTATCCTAATTTCAAATTACTTTTAAAAATTAGTATTAGTAAGTTCGTTGAATGTGAACATCTCGAATTTATTCAAAAAATTGAATTGAATGTGAAATTGAAAACAAATGTTTAAATAATCAAGAATGTAGATAGTCAGCTAGTGCTCCGTATCCGTATGCTGCATATTTCCACTTAACAAAAATTTCAACGAATGATTTCCCATTCCCTAATCAGAACTGTTCCAGCATTTATGAATGCAAAAGTGAATGGATCCAACAAAGCACTGAATTCATAGACGGAAGGATTATACAAAAATTTAACATGGAATATACCATAATTTGTACTCAATTTGAGAACGTAGAGGTCAGTATAAAAACCTGCTTGTTCAATTTCCTCTCTGAGTTCAAATTCAGTCTTGTCACTTGGAAATCCTTGCATCAACAGATTTGCTTGAACTAGACCCAATGATTTCCAATGATCCAACTTTTTTTTCCATATCTCTTCCATTTTCCTTGACTCTATCAATTCCATTTTCTGACCAAAAACTCGGGGTTTTGATTCGAATGTGACATCAGGAGCATTCCTGTTAAGCGAAATTCAAACGTCAATCTATGTAGGGTGGTATTTAACCTTTTTATTATAATTAAAAAATAATTGGTGTACACAACAGCGTGGGTGCCATTATCCAGGGTTCGCGTTCGGCCAAATGGAACGGGCTTTGCCTATTAGATTCGTAGCCTCTGATAAATGAAAAAGCTAATATGGCCGCATGATTGTACATGGAACATGTGTAATACATAAAAAATGAACAAGGACTGCTTGTCAGACTGTTGGCTTCCTCCAGTCAGATTCAAAAGCCGTCACATATCCCTAAAAATGGTATCAGAAAAATAATAATTGTTGTTTGTTTTTCGACAGCGATGATTATTCACTTAACCATTTACAGCTCGAGTGCTGTTCATCAGACCGGTAAACTTAATATCTCAAAATTTATTACATGCTCTAATAATGTGTGTAGCTTTTTATTTATCAGAAGCCACGACAGAAATTTACTTTTCCACATCATGTACATGATTACAAGTCCCACAATTCCTAACCTTCTAAATTTTGATCCGCCTGGTGTTGTGCTGGTTCGTGTCAAATGCCCAGGATTATGAACCGAAAGACAAATGTCCAAAGACTCCTCCAAAGTCAAAAAATTAGAGGTAACCAATTCAGAAATTCTGTCGGAAGTCAAAAGTCCAAATCTGATTTCCAAAAACACTGGCCCCAAAACTTTTCGTTTATTCTCCACTGTGGGCACCAAATATTTTCGTTTGCATTCATGTTCAGCCCACCTATAAATCCAACGACCACCTTGATTAGGTTGAACTCATACAAAATAATATTTCGATTAAGGTAAGGAATATTTCTTTGTGGTTGATTTATTTATTTTAATTCTATTTGGCTTAGGAAAAAGTAAAATGTAACTCTTATTGGTTTTCCTAAAAAACCGTATCGAAATAGCACTTACATCAAAGCCAAATCCAACACGAAGCATTCATCCAAGTCCAAGCTATCTTGACTCAAAATAACGAACAGAGTCTCCATCTTCATATTAAGAAATTCTTCAGACTGAAGCACGAATTTTAGATTTCTATGAACAGCAGGACATCCAAAATTAAACTTTTTAATGGACGGGTTGAATTATGAAATAAAGGAAAACTTACTTGTTCATAAATGCTAGAGCGCTGCGTGCCAAACCGTACTCCCTGAACAATATGGCGACTTCCAATATCCGAATCACATTAGTTATCGTAAAAATACTCCCCAGTTGTTTGATACAATCTGTCTTGAGGTAAGGGACGTCGTAGTAATCGGCACAGTTCAAAATTCCTAACATGAGCTCCGAAGGGAGAACCCCGAGCATCACATAGTTGATTTTATCAGTGTAGAGAAACTGTGGACAAAATATATGAAAATAAAACAAATACCCAAATAGAATAAAATATTAATACCAAGTCAACCAGTACCTTCATAAATGTTGAGAATGCCTCAGCAGTGAACGGATAATCCTTCATTTCCACTTTATCTCTTACAGGGGTCAAAAAGTCTGGATTTTGATTGAAGAACATTTTTTCAAAAACAGTAGAAGCCATAGCGAGTATGACTTTGTGTCCATAAATGATTGTGTCTTCAGTTCCTTCTTTTGTTTTGAAAATGAATTTCACGTCACTCATTTCCGGTGTGTTGACAAGAAATGAAGTTCTGGACAAAACGGTCGTAGATTTGCTTTGCCAACCTTAGTTAAAGTTAATGAATTATTTCATAGTTAATTAATCTCTCACTTTACTAAATGATTATTCAGTCCTCAGAAGAATGAATTAAACCCTTGTCAATTGATTACAGTGAAATAGTAAAGGACTGATTTCCACTCTATATCCACGACGGAGTGTAATATTATTGGAAATATTAGATTATATCGAGTTTACTTAATAATATTTCAATGTAATTATAATATGTATATTAATCGTTAGTTTGACTTTTACTTGCGAAATCGTTGGAAGATTTCTTCTTCTGGAGTGACAAACGCACAGCCGGAGTCACTGGACTACTCATTGTGCCAATTAACTTTAAAAAATCAATAAAGATACAATTGCACGAGATTAGTTTATTTATTTGTGTGTTCAAATCGTAATCGTAAGACAAGGACGGTCGATTTCTCGGGATCGTTTACGAAACGTACAAAGATCATTTGTGAATTTTTAAATCCTTATTCCCGGTATTTCTCTATGAATAAAATGTAGGTCCTAATGTTCCCCAGGCCCAAAATACAAAAATCCAGTCCACAAAATACTCCAAAGAATTTTCCAGGAAGAGTTTAGTTCTCCTTGATTGTCTTACATTCCAATTAAACTCGGACTTTACGACAATGCTAGTTTAAAGTTCACGTGCTGGAACCGAAATCTTACAATGACAATAACTCTTTTAGAAATTAGCTGCAAACCAAAGAAACTCTTTGAAATTCTGTACAAAATTACTCAAAAATATTGATTGTGATTTTGAATTTGTAAAACTATTATTTTCGATATTTTATTGATATTTTTTTTTAGGTAAACCACCCTCAACGTTATCATCAAGCATAGAAGAGTCAGCAGAAGAAGACAATTATCCCGCAACCTTGAGAGCCAACTATGATCAAGTGATGGAATATTTGGAAAGGAGATCTCACCAACCAATCACTCAAACCCACAAATCCTCTTTGTTCAACGGGATCCTCAGAAGCTGAAGTCTCAGACTCATCCGCTGAGAACAGTTAAGAAGATGAAACGCCCTCTGGATCTTTGAGTGCCCAAATGCAAACTACTACTACTAAGTCCAGTCAAGTTCTTAGAATGAGAACATCTCGAATTTACTCAAAATTAGGAAATGACATTGTACAAATAATAATATTGAAATGAAATGTGTAAATAATCAAGAACGCAGTTAATATCTATCGTTTCCGTATGCTGAATTGTTTCACTTAACAAAAATTTCAACGGCTACCATATTTCTTAATCTCAATTGACTCAGCGTTGGAGAATCCATAGGTGTTCGGATCCAATAAAGCAGCCGATTTATAGACGGAAGGATTATAAGCAAACTTAACACGGAATGTACGAGGATTCTCCCTTAATTTTCTAACGCAAAGATCCGTATCAAAGCCTGCTCGTCCAATTTCCTCTTCAATTTCAAAATCATTCTTGCTCCGTGAAAATCCTCCCATGATCAGATCTGCTTGAACTTTGGCCAATGATTTCCAATACGCCAAATTATTCTTTCCTTTCCATTTCTCTTCCATTTTCTTTGACTCCATCAACTCCATTTTCTGACCAAAAACTCGAGGTTTAGATTCGAATATGAAGTTTACAGTGGCATTTCTGTAAAGATAAATGCAAACGTCTAATAAATTATACAAAATAAAATATAATGAAAGGAATTCATAGGTGCCCACTTATTTAAAAGTACAACTTGAACAATTCCTAACCTATTCCACTTTGATCCGCCTGGGGTTGTACTGGATTTGGTCAAATGTCCAGGATTATGAACAGCAAGACAAATGTGTAAAGACTCCTCCAGAGACAATAAATTAGAGGCAACCAATTCAAAAATTCTGTCGGAAGTCAAAAGTGCATATCTGATTTCGAAAAATACTGGCCCCAAAACTTTTCTTTTATTCTCCGCCGTGGGTTCCAAAGATTTTCGTTTGCATTCGTGTTCAGCCCATCTATCCAGCATTCAAATTATTTCACATAGATTAATTGAAATTCATTAAAAATGTAAATACTTTAATATTTCTATTATAAGATAAAAAAAAACATTTTTACTTCAAAGCCAAATCAAGCACGAAGCATTCATCCAAGTCCAAGCTATCTCGATTCAAAATAACGAACAAAGCCTCCATTTTCACACTCAAAATCTCTTCAGACTCAAACACAAAATTTAGATTTCTGTGAACAACATTATCAAAAGTCAGAATTTTTAAAGGAAGGTTTGATATATATGAAATAAAAAAAAAACTTACTTATCTATAACTTCTAAAACTTGACATGCCAAATCATCCTCCTCGAACACCATGGCTGCCTCCAATATCTGAATCACATTAGTTCTCGTAATAATTTTCTGCAATTGTTTGACACAATCCGTCTTGAGGTAAGGAACGTCGTAGTAATCGGCGCAGTTCAAAATTCCAAGAATGAGTTCCGTGGAGAGACCTTCGTAAGCCACGTAGTTGATTTTATCCGTGTAGAGAAACTGGACAAAATATATGCAAATGAAACAAATACGAAATACCCAAATAAAATAAAATATTAAGTACAAAATTATAGTCAATACCTTCACAAATGTTAAGAATGCCTCAGCAGAGAACGGATGATCCTTCATTTCCACTTTATCTCCTACAGGGGTCAAAAGGTCTGGATTTTCATTGAAGAACATTTTTTGAAAAACCGGAGATCCCATGGCGAGTATTAATTTGTGTCCATAAATAATTGTCTCTTCAGTTCCTTCTTTTGTTTTGAAAATGAATTCCACGTCACTCATTTCCCGTGTGTTGACAAGAAATGAAGTTCTGGACAAAAGGGTCGTGAATTTGCTTTGCCAACCTTAGTCAAAGTTAATTTTAATTAATGAATTATTAGTTATAGTTAATTAATTTTTAACTCCACTAAATAATAAATTTAGTTCATGCATGGTAATGGCTGGTAAACATGCTATATAGTACGACAATGCAGGCGCATATGGTTTGAAGGAATTGAACGAATCAATGATAACTGCTTACAACAGCGAAATGAAAAAGGACTGCTTGTCATCCCCTTCCATTACATGCACGACGAATTTCATATCATTATAAATAGTAAATAAATAAATACGTACCCTAAATAATACTTATATTTCATGAATTTAACAGTTAGTTGTTAGTTAATTTATGGTTTCACCTGTCAAATCGTCGGAAGACTTCTTTTTCTGGTCAGTCACAGCCACACCCGGACCCGGAGTCACTGGACAACTCATTGTTCCAATTAATTTTAAGAAATCTAAAATTCAATTAGTATGAGATCAGTTTTGTAGTTTTTAGTTTGTGTGTTCAAATCGTAATCTGGTCGTCTTGTTCTCAGGGTTGGGCAAGAAGGCGAGATCGTTCTCGAAACGTGTGAGTACAAAGTCTATTCGTGCATTTTAAATTCCGTGCTCCACGTATTTTTTCTCTACGCATAAAATTTTGGTCCCAAGGGCCCCAAGTCTCACATTATACGCATGAAAATGTCATTGTTACAATGTATCAATAATTAAACCGGTTCAGAGTTCTAACTGTTAATGATTTTTAGTATTAGATTTAGTGATTTAGTAGTATTATTTACTCCGCATAATACAAATACCCCACAAAAATGTTTCCATACAAGAAAAGTCATTTTGTCCTTAATTGTCTTACATTCCAAATAAACTCGGACTTTGAACAATAGTTTAAGTTGGCGTTCTGAGAACCTGTTTTCACAATGACATTCAAACAAATATTTCCGTTCAAAAACCTGAGAAATCATTTTTCAAATAAGGATGGACCTAAGCCTCCTTAGCGTAGTCCGGACATTGCTTTGGTGTCTCAAGAATTTTCTTGTGAAAATGTTAGGCCGATGGCCGATCCATTTCAGAATCCGTCTGAAAATATTTTATCCGTGCGTTAGGGTATAGGACAATGTTTGCCGCAGACGATTCTTGAGTAAGAATTCTATTCAGAAAACTCTTTCAACTGTGGATTTTCAAACAACCTTGCACTCGTTTTATTCAACAATCTTAGTTCGAACGATCCAAGTGCAGTGCGAAACGAATAGGAAATATGATCATGAACGCAATATTTCGTTTTAAAAAATAGCACATGTAATTGAATAGTAAATTCCTGGAATGTGAACATCTCGAATTTATTTAAAATTCAGAAATGAAATACACTTATCTAAATAAATAATAATAATATTGAAATTGAACGTGTAAATAATCACGGGTACCAATACTAGGGTTCCATATTCTAGATAATTTCACTTAACATTTACAGTGATCAACCCATTTCCTAATCTTAATTTTATAAGCGCCGAAGCCGAAGAATCCATAGGTGTGTCGATCCAACAAAGTAACAAAATAGATGGAAGGATCATAAAAAAACTTAACATGGAATTCACCACGATTCTCTCTCAATTTGTGAACATAGAGGTCAGTCTTAAAATCTGTTCGTTCAATTTCCTTTTCGAGTTCAAATTCAGTCTTGTCATTTGGAAAACCTCCCATGAACAGATTTGCTTGAACTAGGCCCAATGACTTCCAATGATCCAACTTTTTATTCCATTTCTCTTCCATTTCCCTTGACTCCTTCATTTCCATTCTTTGACCAAAAATTCGAGTTCTTGAAAATTGAATGCGACTTCAGGAGCATTCCTGTTAAAGAAAAACCAAAAAGTCTATTTATGTTGGGCAAAAAACTGGCGCACAGGATATGAATCGATGTGCATCAGGTCCTTACAGCTAACTCAAAATTTCTGGAATAAGCTCCTGTCTATCTTGGTTTCTTTATCAGAAGTTACGAAAGAAATTGGCGAAGCCAGGTTACTTTTGCCTCACCCTGTAGATATCTACAACTACTACAACTTTAATTGGCTAATTCCTAACCTTCTAAATTTTGATCCATCTGGTGTTGTGCTGGTTCTGTTCAAATGTCCAGGATTATGAACCGCAAGACAAATGTCCAAAGATTCTTGCAGAGTCAAGAAATTAGAGGAAACCAATTCAGAAATTCTGTCTGAGGTCAAAAGTCCAAATCGGATTTCGTAAAACGCTGGACCCAAAACTCTTCTTTTATTCTCAGCGTTGGGTTCCAAAGATTTTAGTTTGCATTCATGTTCAGCCCACCTATATATCGAACATTAAATTTAATGATTAGTTTAAACTCGCTAAATATTTATACATCTATATTTTATAAACGTACTGAATCTTTCGGTTTTATAGAAACATACGTTTTGAATTTGATTGTTTCATTTGCATTCTATATGGGAGGGGACGGAAAGGTAACATTTATAGTTGTAGGGAATATGTAAACATTAGAAAACATCACTTACTTTAAAGCCAAATCAAGCACGAAGCATTCATCCAAGTTTAAGCTATCGCGGTTAATAAAGAAGAAGAAAGTATTATGTTGAAGTTTCAGAATTTCTTGAGACTCAAGCACAAATTTCAGATCCCTGTGTACAAATATTTCATAAAAATAGAACCTTTAATGGATGTTTTTCCATACAGTATCAATAAATCTTACGTATCCATAAACGCTAGCGCGGTCCGTGCCAAATCGTACTCCCTGAACAACATGGCGGCTTCTAATATCTGAAATACATTAGTTTTCGTCATAATTTTCTCCAGTTGTTTGACACAATCCCTCTGGAGGTAAGGTACGTCGTAGTAATCGGCGCACTTCAAAATTCCAATAATAAGCTCCGTGGAGAGACCGTCATAGTTGATTTTATCCGTGTAAAGAAACTAGACAAAATATTTGCATATTTAAAGGAAACTATTAACACTTTCAGCACACTCATTATTTCTCATTGATATAAAAAAACATAGGTATACGTATTCAATAACTAACATCAATCAAATAGGCTCATTAATATTAGATACCATAAAATACCGATTAAGAACCCCTCCCAAATAGAAACCCACTTTCGAATGCAAACCCAGTCAAATAACATGTCATTCCATAAGAGCCTATGTATTCCATTGCCCCGGTACTCGTATACTAACCCCCTCTCGCGGCAGTCTGAATAAAAAGTAACCCGAGTTCCTAATCGGTATTTTACCGTACTGCATACAAAATTACAAAATTAGTTAGTACCTTCACAAATTTTGAGAATGCTTCAGGAGTGAACCCATGACCTATGATTTCCACTCTGTCTTCTACAGGGGTGAAAAGGTCTGGGTTTTGATTGAAAAACATTCTGTGAAAAACAGTAGAAGCCATAGCGAGTATAAGCTTGTGTCCATAAATGATTGTCTCTTCAGTTCCTTCTTCTGTTTTGAAAAAGAATTTCACATCACTCATTTCCGCTGTGTTGATAAGAACTGAAGTTCTGGACACAACGGTCGATGTTTTGCTTCGCCATCGCCAACCTTTGTTAAAGTTAATTAATGAATTATTTATTGATTGTTAATTAATTCCTAACTGTACCAAACAAAAGTTTAGATAATGCATTTATGTCAGTTAAGTTAGAACCAAAACCAAAATATTTGCCCCCCCTAGAACCAAAACCTGAATTTAACGGTTTTTCGGTGCTGTTCCAAAAAACGAGATGGGCCATTTTATTCCCCTACCCCACCCGGTCACAACGGTGGTAACCAA
>JAQGCB010002849.1:0-10732 GCA_034698835.1 Protaphorura tricampata | reverse complement strand
AAAAGCAATAGCAATAATCTGGATAGCCAAGTAGCTTACACGAGGTTACTATCCCAGGCGTTACTTCATGTTTGAGTTTACTTTGTAAAAGGTTCCTCCATATGCAATGCAACGCTTGGAACCAGAAACGAAAAATCCAGTCTCTTATATATCATAAGTGAAAATCCGGCCAACTTTAGCTCCCCTATCACTGTCATTACTTCATCTAATAACCCAGAGCGGCGAAAAGAAGAGTCAACGAGGCAAGTTAGGAAGTACTCTCAAGTGTGAAATAATAATAAAAAATGAATCTGCTGGTATTGATGCTAAAGTGGCATAACACATTGTACTTGTTCGATTCTTCCCATATGCATCGAGTTTCCGATTTGTAATTTCATCACAATTTCCAAAAATTATTGTCATTGGCATCGTGCAAAATAACATTTATCTTTTTGGCATGGACGTAAAATGTTCTTTGTTAACAAACCCACATTTTCAGGACATACTATAATATCATATGGCCGTATATAGTTAAACCAATAAAACCCTCATCACTTTGACATTATACCAACAGAGAGTATTTATCAATTTCATCTCGTCATCATCATCAACGTGTTCGTGTTGGAAAGGAACAGCCAATAACTTGCCAAAGATTCGTGTAATTCTTGTTCCTAAATCGTCGAGTCCCACATGCTATCATTCCTTTCCATGTCCCAATGTCCCTACTCACAACTTTAACAGAAAAGATTGGTGCAATTTGTCTCTGTTTCTTCCGCATCCCCCCCTTCAAATCGCGGAATACCAATGTACCTAATCTCCATCATCAATCACTCTCCTTATCTTTCCTACCTCCCAAGTCGTCACATTTCGCGTACGACAAAACCTAGGCATCTATTCAATCATGAAGAACCCCGAGAGTTTGGGTAGTTGGGTTTAGCAGTTTCCAGTTTGGGTTTTGATCTGGTGGTCGCTAGAAAAGTAGCAAGTAGCAAGTGTGCACAAGATAGGACCAAAAAGCAACGGAGCAGAACCCGTGTATGTCAAGTCAGTCAAGTAGAGGGGGGAAAATAAAGTGAGAAAATCGATGTCATGAGAAACTTGGGAAGAACAGACTGGTGACAACTGACTATCGAATGTCGTAAACTACCAACATCATGTTTGGCCATTCCTAAAGGAAAATTTACGGACATACATAGAAGAAAAAAATAGAAACACGTGGATGGACTCTTGAGAATATTCCATACTGAGGGGACAAAGGACTGTAGCGTTTGAAACAAAACAACAGAATTGTTACTGAATTGATTGAATTCAAAATGTAAAACAATCTCCAAAATTAGTTTAAAAAGAAATCTGACACAAACTGCGATTTGTTCAAACACTTCACAAGTTCACACTCTAATTCTAAGGAACGGGTAAACCTTCATTTTCAATTGTGAACCAGTGAGAAATGAGAATAAATCTAGATCCATGCGTAAAACCTTCCCACGCTAATAAGCCGAGTTACAGAACATTGATTTTCTGATGTAGAAACTATAATAGCCTCTCAAAAACTTGCTTACTTGGTAAAAAGCCCATCAAAGTCAGCGGTGACGGAACTAAATCAATTTCATTATTACTGGAACCCCATATGCTGTGTCCGGCGAATCTATTTTTTTTCACAAAACATTCACTTTTCTAGAAAGTTGAATTTGGCCCAGCCTCAGTGCTTTAGAAATTGAGCGAGTGTTTTTAATGAAAAATTTTTGGAAAACATATATAAAGCCACGCCGACAGACTCGAATCATGTCTCTCATAGGAATACTACCCCTACCCTACAAATTAGGGTAACAAGGATGCACCGCACCGCTACGAATAAGTAATAATAATATTAACCCCTCCCGGATTGAAATCCAGCCAGGGCATGCAAACCAAATACAATACCCAGCCATCCTCGTGAAATATTTGTTTGAGAGTGTATTGTATTGCAGTGCGAGCACCCACCCGCACCCACTTACTTATTTTCCACATGTATGCACGCACACATGCAAAGCAACAGCAGAGCAGAGCATAAGAAAAGGAATTGGAGAAGAGAATGCTGCTGATGCTGATACTGGAGAGGAGAAAGTTCTCCAAGGAGAAAGGCAAGACTTTCTTTCTTTCTCCATTTCTTCCACACTATTTTCCATTGCGTTTTTGTGCTGTGCTCTCCTCTCCACCAGATTGGAATTTCAGGTTTGACAAGAAAGAAGGGAAGGGAAAACTGTTAGACGTTCCATTCCAGAAGGAGAATAGAAATACCTAGACGACAGAACCAATTCATGAGGAACCTCTTTCACATGTAAAATATACAACGTCCTGGGTTATTCATTGCCGGTGTCCTCGCCATGAGTATGAATGTTTATTTGTCGATAAGTTTTTGTGGTTTGCGACTACTAGCTACTGCTAGCATTGGCTCTATTGTGCAAATTGTATGTATTTGTATTTTGATACAATTCTAAGAGTGGACAAAAAAAGTCCAATGTACTTTAACGTTGTAACCAAGAGGGTTTGAATAAGAGTCGACCTATTTTTTTTTACAAGAGAATTGGTTCCCTTGTTACAATGTGGAAGAAGGAGAAAGTCTTTCCTTTCCGTTTCAGTAGAATTCCTTCATTCCTAAACCCCTTATTTCCTTTTTCCTTTCCTCTCATTATTTTCCTTTTTACTTACGACCATCTCTATTTCTCCTCACTTCCACTCTCATTTCAACTCAAATCAAATCGATTTTTAATCATCGCTTTTAGACTTATCATCGCTTCCCCCCATCCAACTACATAGACAGAGTCATTTCTAGTAATGCTCACACATGCGAAGCGAAACCAAAAAGAAAATTTATATCACTTTTGTAAGTATCGACTTCGTGAAGTATCGTCATTAAAATATCTCTACTACTACTACTCTATGAATTCATTTAGATAAAGCGGAAACTATTTCAGTATCATTAATTAATTCCAATTTAATCTTCATTCCATTTTTGGAGATCAGACTCGCTGAGGATCTAAGGGGATTCGGACTATTATCAAAATTAAAATAGTTTTTAACATCTGCCTTCAAAAACTCGGTAACGTCATTCCGTTTCAAGTAATTAAGTATTCAAGTGTATGCTGGGTAATTTAATAAGAATAATTGCCAATTTTGGTTCAATCCGATTAAGATTAACGCTATAATGTCTTCAAGTACGTAATTCATTCCACCCGACAAAAGAGCATTCAAGATCAAGAATTGTGTGTCTAAATTTAAATTAAAACTCTGTCACCGAACTTTGCGTTCCTACAAATGAAAAGACTCCCATGTCCCCATGTCCTATGTCTCCTTGTTCTTATCTCGAGGCGACAGACGAAAGTCAAACAGTAAAATGAACTTTGAAGTTCTTGAATATTAACTAGTTCAGCATGTCTCCTTCACACATCACTTCACAGTTAACTCCTTAGCTTCCAAGAAAAGAACAAGAAGAACAGTCTGAAATATGAAATCTTAACATTCAACTCGTTGAAGAATAGAATTAGACGTAAATGGTTTAACTTTGCACGAGTACTTTACCCTTCGTCAAATTAAATTTTCCTTCAGTAAAATTGTAAAAGTGTTTACTTTCTTCTGCGCCACAAATTTCTTTTTTCTTTGGCTTTCATCCAAAATACTCCAGCAATGAGTAACAGAACCTTACCGCTTCTTCATTTCTTTTCGGGCTCTAAGTTTTTATTCTCTAAAAAATTGAAACTTTTCAGTTCTCCACCAGCGTGCTTTGTGCTCACAACACACACTGTGTAATCTTATGTAGAGAGATAGTAATGTGATGAGTTCTAGCATTGACTTTTCCGCCGATATTTCTTAACGAAAACTTAAATTTTAGAATTATCATTTCAATTTTGGGATTTTGAGTCCTAGAAGCTGTAAGGCTGCTCATAAAATTACAACTGCAACAAGCGTGCAGAACTGTAAACGTCCTATAATTTTAGAATTTGGAGTTCATTTACATTTTCCAAGTGTATTTTTGTCTTTCTGTGTATATCTCAAAAAGAAATTCAAAGAATAGAAAGAAATGCACCTGCTGTGGTTTATTGGCCAACTCGCAAATATACTTTGACAAAATATAAAATCAGTTCTAGTTATGAACTCAAGTTCAACTTCAGCGAGTCTGCCAAAATACTAACAATGAGTGTCTGAAATGTAAGATCCATGATCCTATGATTCTTATGTATGTCCATTTTCTGCAAGTATAATATTTTTAAAAAAATACGTGAACCCTTTTATACTACATGCGTATGATGTAATAAAATCCGTGTGCATTTTAACCATACAGAGAATTTCTCTAGTAGGAAGGCTAAAAACACAAATTATAGCCCATTTTAGCATATGCGATTTCACCTAAAACCGTCCTCCAAAATGTAGGGTGAAAGTAGGTATTTAGTGAACACTTAAATACTCACTAGTATATTATAGTGTCGTGCCTACGTCTCATTCATGAGCACGCAACCCTGTCATTCTTTCTGGGCCACACGTTTATATTTATATGCAAAAATCACGGCATCCCACAACTTTCCATGTGCACTATACAATGGAGATGGAAATGCAAAAACAGCAGAGACAAAAAAAAACAAAGCCAAAAAGCCAAAGCCAGTGCCACAGCCAGACAAAAATTATCAACTTCCTCTCAAATTCATCCTTCTAATCTTCATCCCATCCTACTCCTACTATTTTTTTAATGTCATGTCATGTTATGCTCAAGCGCGTCAATTTTACAAATAACAAAACAAGGTCCATGAACTCATTAACTCATTTGGCCATCTACTTCTACTTCTCATCCCCGGTCCACCTTTATACTCCTACTAAATATGGTGAAAAAGGCTTTACCAGTTTTGGGCCGATAAAGTATAATGACATAATGCAAAGAGAAGCAGGGTGGCTGACATAAACGATCCGAACACCTGCAAAAACTATATAGCCTTACTGGTAAGGTCTCACAAACTAAAACATTTGACTATTCACAAGGTGCCTATTAAAATGAGACAGCACTTTTTCCGCTCTTCATTCTAAATGCCACTCACTCACACTTCCAGGTCTCATCTCAAACCAAAAACACTTTAACGACACAGTCGTAAAACTAAAAGTAAGTTATGGAGAGAGAGGTTCCCTCAAATCCCCCACTTCCTTCCTCCGTCCTTTTATTCCAGTTAAACAACATTAGTACAGGGGTTTTATTTATTTGACAACAACAAGCCAATAACTACTTCGGGTTCAATTTAATGAAAATGAACGTAACGAGTAAAGGCGATAGGGATTGGAAAACAGAATGGATGGGAAGAAAATAAACAAGTGTCGTTGCTTCGTCGAGCTCGAGGGCACAGCACAGGTTCAGGAGCAAATTCCTCGAATGAAATTAGTAATTGAACATACAACCCTCCCTTCGTCTCTTTCAAGTAACATTACGTAAAACTATAAAATCCAGGGAAAGCATTCACAGATCAGAATCTGTAAGACCCCTCACACTAGAGATCAATTACGTTCATAGATTCTTCTCTTCATTTACATAGCATATTGCTAACTCTAACTAGAGTAATCATTTAACTTTCCTCCTTTCCTTAGTTGAGTCTGTTCCACTACAGATTGTAAGACAATCAATGAGTGTAGCAACAACTCGGGTCATAATTTGCATTTCCTAATAGGCACGATAACGTAACCAACTTTCTCCATCGGGTGCGGATTTCCGCCAGGTCAACAACCCCAATCAGATCTGAATCTGACCCGCTTCCTCTGGTACACAAAGCACAAGCACGGAAACAATCCTATCTATCGTAATATTCCTCCTAGACAACTTTACGACCATTAGGACAAAATACATTCCGTATTCTCTGAGTACTACAACTTTCACCGTAACAGAGAGTACAGCCTTACTCTTGTTTTCCCCTACTACATCCTAGGAAACTCTTCTGTAAAACCAAAGTGCTGGTAGTATACGGACGGTAGTGTTCTTAGAATTTCTTAAGGAAACCCATTTTCAATTTCTCAGTGGAATTCTATTCAACTAAGTAATCCCAAATCGAGTGAGCCACGAGTAGTACGTACAACCAGAACCAAAGAACTCATGCACCTACCTTTCCATGCCGTCCACAACCCTAACCCAGCTGTTTCTGTGAGAGAGAACTGGACTAATTACAAATTTATTTCCTGACTCAAGTTCGCCGTGCCGTACTCTTACTTTCAAGTAATTCCTGCTCGTCCTTATCAAAGATCACCTCGCGCGGGCGGCGAGCTTTTCAACATTTCCTTCTACGATCAAATAAATATCTTTCTAGACTTTCCCTTTGCCTTCATCACTTGAAATGAATTATAAATACCCGTCACATCTCAACTTCACTTTATTTCTCTTACACTTCCACCAACCGAACGTTAATCTTACAAGGAACACCGTTGGAATGTAAAATTCAAAATCCAGCCATTTCTGGACTGTATTAGTAGAAAAAATCATCAGTAAAAAAAGTCATCAGTGAACAAAAATCTCATTCAAACAAGTGCAAAATTATGGTGAACTTTCCATATTTCTGACTAACTAATTGACTTCCTAGTCTTGAGATACTCAACCGCCTACCTACGTTAAAGTTATATATCCGACCGAACAGTATTCCTTGTCATCCACCGACCATTTTAGATTAGATTGCCAAAATTATGCCAAATTCAAGAAATAGAAGGTTTCATCCCATTCTGAGAACCACCAAAGACCAGGACCAACCCACTTCTTGAGAACTTCTTAGAAATTCAAGATAGAAAGCAAGTCGAGTCAAGTCAAGGAAATAAGGCGTTCCACTGCCCATCCCGTCAAAACGTTTACTTTACCACCCCGGCATTTGTTTGTCCATTCGTTTCACTCGTTTCGTTTCCTGCCTGGAGACCGTGAGCATCTATGAGCTTCAGTAGTAGTAGTAGTAGTGCAAGTGCAAAACAAACATGAACATGACGTGAAAGCAAAGGAAAGGAAACGACCGGAGAAAGTCAAGCCAGTCAGTCAGTCAGTCAAGGAAAGTCAGTCTAGTCACGCTTATTCAACTTTACAATACATTGATCTTTCTCATTTCCAATTTTCCTTTCACTCAACTTTCTTGGCTCAGCTTTCTCCGACAGTCCTTCACTTAATCCAACCTGAATTTGAGGTTGTACGGGGTGGTTCATAGCATTTCCAACCTCCAAATGTAGATAATTTATATAGCACGGTTGGTATGGAATGGAGGAAATCATTATGGACTACCCTACACTAAAACTGAAGCTAAACTGAAATGAAAACAGAACCCGACTATCTTTTCTATTTATTTCATGAAATTCTACCTGCGATGAGACATGAGCCAAGTGAAGTCGACTTTAAGTCTCTAGAGCTTAAGTTCAATGTAAGCTACGACTACAAAACACCAAACGCTGCTTTAACTATAAAAAAAAAGTCCAAACAAATTAATCTCAGTTTCTCTCTAGACTTGCTCCTTGCACGCTGCTCGTACCGGTTAGGAATCTTTAAACAGTATCTTCTAAATACCTTAAATCCTTTCTACCCCCTTCTGAGATCCAATTAGGAAACTTGGGTTAATTCCAACTTACAACTAACAAGGGAGCGTAAGGAATTGTTAATTCAGAGTATGTGGAGATTTATAAATTACGGGAGAGGGGAGAAAGTAAAAACACACACACTCTGATTTTCACTTCCGTGAAGAAAACTTATGTAACGCAGCCACGTCTAAGAGAGTAGGGGAATAGAACCCTCACTATAGGAAGATTGCAGAGAGTACCGCCACCGCCAAACAAAGTTTTGCCTAATTTTTATTAGTCGGTTTTTATTTTTTGTTCTCGTCTGTGGTGAAAGTTGTACTTTCACCCGACTCTCATTTTCAGAGAATTTATGCATGAAGTTAATGAGCCGAAACCCTTCAAAGCACGAGCGTACTTTCTGTGCTATTTACACAGTAAAAACGGTAGGGACATAAAACGTGCGTCAATACTTTACTTTTTGAGTGGGATAGTGGGAATAACATACAACAAAAGTCTGTTTTGAACAGTCACCAACTCCACTCCAGTCATACATACACATACAGACTACATACCAATTCAATTTCAATTTTCAATTTTCTAGGGAAAAACACATTCAAACTACGCAGAAGGTGGAAGTAATCGTGATTGCGGTACAAGTGTAGTGGCAGTAGCCGTAGCAGAGTAACATCTTGCGCCAGAACTCCCACAACCCAAGCACACCACGCACACATCCACATCTAAACATTGAATTGTTTTTTCTAACAAATTTTTCGGATGAATGGACAAAGAGGATCAGATCAGTGTGAGTGCATTGCTCCACTTCGACTTCCATGTCGTTGTTCGAGAATATAAACCTAAACCAAAACCTTTAGGACCTAAAAGTGTAACATCATTTCATTCCCTTCAGCATTTTTTTCAAGCCAGAAAATTGAGTGAATACGAGTATCAGTTCAGTTCAGTTCAGTACGGAGGGCTCGTCTGCTCTGTCAACCATAAACCTAAACTTTTTTCGCTGAACAAGTAAAGAGTCAGAGTCAAATAATAAAATATCGCCACAAGGAACTTAACACTTCGTATTTTTAAAGTAAGTGCGTAGGGTGGATCCAAAATCTAAGAAGTATTAAAAACACCGATACATTGATGCAAAGATTCAAACATGTATTAGGATTACGGCTTGTAGCATGATCAGATGGTTTTGGTCCACCTTGTATTTGAACATAGCGGTATTACAATTCTGAACACATTCAATTCACGAGCGTGTTCTCATTCATATTCACACCTCAGACAGGACCGAAGGCATCAAGAAGGAAGATATGAGTACAGTAGTGCAAGTTTCAAAAGAAACCGAACCAAGTATAGTATATAAATATTTATTTTAAAAAAGTTGTTAAGAACTTTGCTCGTTTAGTCCAAAGCATTAAAACTGTTTTTCCTTCCTCCCGTTGTAATTGAAATTCATCAAACATTTAAATGTACTAAAAAATTCACCACATAAAAGCATGGACAGCTAAGTGCGAACAAGTCTATTTAAACCAAAATGTTCAAAGAACATCCCACACAAAGTTTCACATAGCAGGTGCATGTGGAGAAGAAGGAAGTTTATCACTAATGAAAAAAAGCGGATACTGGTCACCACATTTTTAACTCTAATCAACCAGGACAATTTTACCAGTAAACGTTAAGCCACAGAATCCTACGTCCACACGCCCCACAGCTAGAGGAGTCACTGACAGATAATTTAATAAGTCTATTCCACGAATTGACCTTTACGCTCACGCTCGCTCGCTCGCATTATTATTCATTTTAGAAATGAAATGCATTTTAACCTGTAACGAATGACCTCAAATATATAGAGATAACGTACAGGACTACTGTTACTGACCAGCTCATTGAATTCTGAACCAACCTTGGCAAAGAAATGCACTAAAGAACATTTAAAAAATGAGCAGTAAAAAATAGGGTTCAGTCTAATTAAATCTAAGACTCAAGAAGCATGAAAATATGATTTTGCGAATACTAAACTATTCCAATGTTATCTATAGTTATTGTAGCGAAAAATTGAACTAATTTTCCGGTCTGCTGAGACATACTGATACTGCTATTGTAAAAGAAGTCAAAATTGTTAAAAAACGAAACCTGACATAAAGTTCCACTCTAATTCCAACATGAACCATGAAAGTAGAGATTAACAATTAGCATTATTCAAATCAAATGTCATTGTAGTAAACCTTGAATCTGTACATCATGTACGTACTTCTATTTCGCATCACGGTCAGGGTTAAGAACAGAACAAACAGAGTTGAGTTGAGTAAAGCAAACTTCCAAATATTTAACTTGAAATTAACGCAGTGCAACGAGTAAACTAATCAAATCCTAATTATGATTCGTTTCGTTCTACCCTCCCTCATTTGCTCATCTTTTGCCTAGTCATCAACACGAGTGTCATTTGTCCACTACCTAATGACGCACTAGAATGCTGAGCTGACACGGGGATTTTTCGGTCATATTTAATGACTTTAAATTAGCATGGATTTCTAATAAATTTACATAACAATATGATAACACGCGGAATAATAATCTGTAAAAAGACTAGTTAAAGTGGTAATGTCCTTGGGATTTTGTCTGCTTCCAAGTCTCACTGCCGACGTAATTTTGAATAAATATTATTTCCGTTTTCTAACATTAGTGTCAAATGACAAACACAATTTCTTTCTCTGAGTAAGTCTTTCAAAATATTTTTTGACTAGCTTAAATCCTCATTAAAAGTGGTGAAATTGAAATTATCCAAATGTTCCACACAACACGAAAATAATATGATTCTTTGTATAAATCCAAATCGAAAGTCGAGAATGCTGTTTCATTGTCTTGAATTTTGATATCACACATCGACATACATTATGCGAAAACTTATCGTTCATACGTACTTTCGGGTGACTACTGTGGCTGGAACTTAAGCTTCTGGTCTGGGGAGCTGACTTCTCCGATTAGGGAAGCAGACCCGACCACTTTCCGGAAAAATTCCGGGGCTGTTAAATCACAATTTTTCGACCTGAAATCACACTTATTATGACAAAAACATGTCCCCATCAACTTACAACGATGCACTTCTACCATATATTATTTATTTTTATTTTTTTAAACACAAATTCACTTCAGAACTTGAGTAAAAGGCGATCGGAAGAAATCCGGGACTATAAAATAACGCTTTTCCAACTAACAAATGCAA
>JAQGCB010002848.1:0-10734 GCA_034698835.1 Protaphorura tricampata | reverse complement strand
TTAAATTAGTGAGACTCTGGGCGGCACTACTGGCCGTCAATGTTAACAGGAGTCGAACCAAAACTCAAACTCACCTCTGGCAAACAAATTATTGAAATTGGTAAAACAAATTTTTAATTCATAGCACACAAACACGAGGCAAGTCCTTGAGCTAGCTAGTAATTAATTATGCAGCAATCAATACAATATAAATGGGGGACAATAGTGAGGAACGCAATACAAAAGAGTTTACCCCTGATTGTCCGATTGCTCCCATTCACGGCACACTTCTCCATACCTTCTTACCTTGCAAAAAAAAATTGAAAAGAGGTTAGAAGCGGAAACCCACAATGCCCGGGTATTACTACATATGTACAACCGGGCATTAGGGTGGAAATTCTAAAAATAAATCTTACAGACCGTATAGCATAACAGAACACAACACGTGCTAAAAAATCGGGGAAAACTATAAGTCAGGGTTCAGAAAAAATGTTCCATTCGCGTTTTTCAGGGCTTACCGTACACACAAACTAAGGTGTAGATTTTTGTTTCGTGTATGTGTGTAGTGAATTCGGACTAAAAAGAATAAGAACTTCCGTGTAAGATTTACCAGCTGAAACTATCAAAATAAGACGGTAAGTTTAAGTACCTCATTTAGGCATAACTCATCCGCTTTCGCACAATATTTCCCTCCGCGCCCTATCAGAGGAAGTAAAGTAATATTCATTTTTTAAATACCATTGAGACTCAAAGAACCCAGTTCAATTAGTATTTGACGTATATTTTTTTGGACAATTTCTTTACCCAATGAACAGAAAGTCATGAACCGCACAATATAAGAGGAAGCGAAGCAAAGCACTTTTATTGAATTCCTAATGCAAATGTAAATTGTCTCGGATTAAGACCCATTTTAGTCTCGTCATTTTGATTTTTCCTAAGTAATACGACGTAACGAGTTGAATTATCTAAAAGTCTCTCTCAGGTATTCTATACGTAGAGTCTACGTCGTAGACTCATTGCATTTGGAGTGTATCTCAATCTCAATCTGTCCAATGAAGTGATTCATTAAAATTGCAAGAGATAGAGAAAGCAGGAGTGGAGAAGTAGTTTTTATTTCACGTCTGAGTGCAGTGTTTGGCGAACACGAGTAGGAAATGCATCGTCCAGAGCCAGACATACCGAGAATTCAACAAAATCTAAACTTTCAAAACGAAACATGTGTTTTTAAATTTAAAATTACTGAACACCTAAATACAAAAAACTAAATTTTGTTCCAAAACCCACTTCCAACCCCTTCCAACCCTAGTTCTTAATGTTGCAGGCGTTCTCTTTATTTTACCTTTTACAACGTTTACCCGAAGAACGTACCAATTTAAAATCAAGGGTGCAAAATTTGGAAGCTACCATTTTATTTTTTTGAAATACTTTAGAATTGGTAGTCAACTCTCATGCATTATCATGTTAGTTTTATAGCACAATATGTTTAACTTGGAAGAAAGTTTTTATACGCCAATGTAACTTTTTAAATATCCTGTTGTCAGAACTTATTTAACAATTAGTTGAATTGTACCTTCCGAAGACAAGTTGCGCAAATCGTAAGATATTAAGAATTATATTACGATTAAAAAAAAGAAAAACTTCAAAATATCTCTGGAGATTGGTACTGTCTTTTTACTATAAAGTAACAGTGCCGCTAGAGAGAAAGTCAGATTGAAGGGGTGACATACTCTGTGTGAGATTTCAATGTCCTCTAGACTCTGGACGGGTTAAGCCATCTATGCACTAAAAATGGTTATTAGTCTTAAAAAGTGTACACCTGTGAAAAAAACATTTCTGGAACCATCGAATACTCAGGAATCACGTAAAACAGCACTGAAAGCTAAGAACAATTAAGCATTTGACGTCAAGACTACATTAATAAAATTGAATTTGACGTCACAGGAGTGTGGAAACCCCCATTCTCCCACGCAGTGACCCTAATATGATGAACTGCGATAGAATAAATTGCTCAAGTAGTAGTCACCACTTTTACGGAATTCGACATTTGATCATAATGTATAAATAACCATTGTACTATATTGGTCTCTTGTCCACGAAATTATTGCCTAGTTTCTAATTTTATATTCTTAAAGATTAAACTGTTTTCAGGGGTCAGGAATCCTACACGTCTCCCTGCTCAAGTCAATTGGCGACAATTTCAAAAGTTAACATTGAAAATATTTGGTAAGAAATTATGGATAACTCTGCATTTTATTAAATTTTTTAATGAAAATGAATTCATAACATTTTCCAAAAACTAAAAACTCTCACTTACGTTCTGCTCTGAGGAAGAAACTTGATTTTCAATTAGTTCCAGTGAAACAGCACCTAAAATTGAACGGCATTTCATTCCTTATGATGGGGAAGGCTAAAAATTTGTTATTGTAAAAATTACAAATTACGAGAATTTAACACTCATTTCTCGTCTCATTTTATGATCTATCAGTTTCAGTAATGAATAATCTGAACAAGCTTATTGTTGTGATGTGTGCATTTTTATATCCGCTATCCGGTGAATTGACAAATTATTATAAGACCGGCAACATTTAGTGTATGCGTTGAATTTAATTACAAAAATAATTAATACATACCACGCCAACGTCATATCAAATATTACGTGTTTTTCTCCTCGTTTTAGAAGTTGTTAAGTTCGCTTGTGGAAACATTGCATTTAACAATTCACCCGAAAATGAAATCAAAATATTTGAGACCCACTCTGCCTGAAACTACAAAAATATAACATTATTCTAATTTTTATTATACCTTAATAACAATTCTGATAATTATTTTAATTTTTAAATTATAACATATTTAGACTTGAGTGCAGAGCCAAACCAAGCAATGGCATGGGACCTAATATTTTAAAATCCATAATGCATTTTGCATACGATGCTGTCATCCTAGTTCGCTTGCTTAAAGAAACAACAAACAAACCTCAGCCTTCCAGCACAATATTAAAATTCGAAAATAGAACGCTTGTTATGCAAATATGTCAAGTTTTTTGTTGGTAGGAAAGGAAAGACTGATGAGTCCAATAGTACGAACCGTGCCAGGTATTCAAGTCAAAAGGATCAGATCTCTTGTAACAAACATAGTACGTACTCAATTTTCTTCACGGGAGAGATGAAGATGAATTGGAATTGCGTACGTTCAAGAAATCTCATCTTTCTTACATCACAAGACTATTTTCAATTAAAAATACCTTCACAATCTGTACCCTGAATTACGTTCACCCAATATATGTTTATCTGCATAGGTTGTTTGGGATTTGTCAGGTAAAATTCTAGTTGAGCTTTGTCAAAGAATGAACAGTGAATAAACCTGCCTAGCTATAAGTATGAACTGAGGATCTTCCCAGAGTACATTAACGCCTGAGTAAAAAGATCACAAGAAGGGTAAATTGGGTCAGAGATGAGCCATTGCGATATTGCGAACGCAGTTCGGAAACCTTTACACCCAGAGTATGTGTTGGTATTTGAAATTATTGACTCGTTTGCTTTGAAATCTCGTGTTCGAGTCAGTAAACTCACTTAGTCCATATTTCTGAACTTTAAGCATACGAGAACTCGTACATAAACATAATTTATCTGCTACGCTCATTTCTCCGATAGGTTCTGTTCTTACACTTTTCTCTAAGCGCTGCATACATGAGTATTCGATTGTACAGTACATTTTATCGTTTTTTTCATATTGTAACTAAATATCAACTTTCTTATACTTACGAAAAATGCTACCAGATTTTCCACGAAATCGTCCGTTGGCCATAAAAGATGTACAGCGAGTTGTGTTGGTTCAGATTCTTGCATCGGACCGGGTAGGGAATGACATAGCATCATGAGAAGTCTCAGAGATTCATTTTTTAAATTCAATTTTTACAGAAACAATGGTAACAAAAACATCATGAGATAAGAAGGAGAGGGCGGGTCACCGGTCTAAAGTAAGTCCTCAGAAAAAAAAAATATTATTGTAAAATGTCTATCCCCATTACTCAACATCAGAACAGAAAATTCGGAAATTGTGGTTCGGTAGATCATCAAAATCATTCAAATAATGCCATCCGATTAACTGTGAGTTTACTGTCTATATTTGTAGTTCCTAAAATTGTTTACTGGGTTGTTCGGACTAATGGAAAATTACAATGAAAATCAAATTAAAATGACACAACTCTTCAAATAAACCATGACCTGTTTTTGCCTAAACTCATTAAAAGATTGAGTTCAAAATGGCGCATTTTCACTCTAAAAATAGGGGTAACCAGTATAATTTATTGGCGCTTTGACCTGTGACAAATCAGAGTAACTAGACACCGCAATTGTTTTCTGTGGGTTGAGTGTATCATTTGAGCTGAGTTCACCTGGTTAATATTAACTAGGGCAACGAAAATTTGTTTGTTTGGGCGCAAACTAAACAAACAAACATTGTTGAATGTTTTGTTGCCTGAGTATTGAAGTCAACGTGAACGTGATTATGATCTGTTCCTGACCCGAATGGTAAAACGGTGCAAAGATGAATTTAATTGGGCGTATGTCCTCCAAAATAGGAACCGGGTTACCGGTTCCTGACTTTAAGAATCAATCAGTCTCCCTTTGCCTTCAGTTTATCAAAAAAGAATATTAGCTTTATGCGAAATCATCAAGGGAGCAACTATTTAGTGTTAATGTACTAGCCAGAATCTACATTTATTCCTGGCTACTACAATGAAGATTGTAGATTGTCAGAATTTTTATAAATAATTCAATCCGATGCGGTTTTCAGTTCGATTACCCCAGTTACTTCATTTCCGACCGTCTTTCTGAACTCTTTGTTAGGATTAATTCTATTTATAAAAATAGAATTGGGTCAAGCTAAAATATCACAACAAAAATTATTTATGCTCTAAATTTCTGCTATTGTACGACTCAACCGACGGAGGAAACAGAACAATTCAAAGAATTTTATGATTTGAATGTTCGCAATGTATATTAATGGTTATAAAGCCAGAATTGCAATCGATTCATTTCAATATCATCTGAAGAAAAGTCCTAAGTATTTAGAGATCTGAGAAAACACATTGGCCCTTATTTTATGACCCCTCACACCGAATTCTAGCAAACACTAATGCCGATAATAGTAAGAATTACCTCCACCGATTCATCAGTTGTTTTGAAGTTCGATAAAACTATTGAAATCGAGCTTTGTTAAAATCTACGACAAAATTAATTGTGTTGTTTGGCGATAGCTATAACTCGCGATCTTTTCGATAAAGTTCTCTGGAAATTGCATATTCCATAGAACTTCTAAGAAAAATCGAAGGTCAAACAACTTTCTGCTTATTGTATCTCTATGTTTACTCACGTAATTAATTTGTTTTCTTTTGTATTCAAAAAGCTATTTCTGAACATACTACGCCTCCTATTTCACCAAGTAAACGCCCGCTCTAAACCCTAATTGATTTTTTCTATCAAATTTAGTTTCTGAACCGAACCCATCCGTCTGTCAAGAATTAAGGTTAATTTTAATGACTTCAGAGCATGACGACTTTCCAAATGCTATCCAATAAGTATATACTTTTTTATCGTTTTCTAAAAATACTTGCCCTAATTCGGATTTATTGCATATACAAGTACGTATACAACACACAAAAACACACCGGTAGAATTTGACTAACCAACCGTACCATAACTCGCAACTCGTAACCCACATAATTAAACAACGGGAGTCCATGAGCCAAGTGCCAATAAATCTATACTTAACTTTTAGTTCATACAGATACATGCCATATAACAAGCACCTTGTCCTAGGACAAAATTGGAAAGCATACATACGTTCAAGTATAGAGAAAGCATTGCACAAATGCAATCCAATGCTAGCACTATCAGTCACACATATTCAATTCAACTACGCAATCAATCAGAAGAACCGACTGGACTGAGTGATAGGCTTATCAGCTTTCTTTTTTATTCCACATTTACATTAATTCACATCACAGTCAGTCGTGAGCCGGGACTTTATATGCATTAGTATTAAAGACTAATGTCACATCCGTCCTATTGACCCCCACAATATATACGTTTATGATGTGCCCTGTGTTATCGACAATTTATTAAATATCTGGACAAACATGCTGCACAATTAAAATTCTAAGGACTCGTTCTTCTCTTGCCTCGCTGCACTCAAATTTTGCAGGACCCAAATAAATTGCTCCCCGAGTACTTCGTGAAATTTTTGCTCCGATTCTGTTTAATTTCCTTTGGTTAAAATGCATACAATCAAGTACAAAGTTTACTTCAGACCCAATGCATTGAGAGCTTCGACTTTGAATATGTCTCAAAATTTAGAACAACACTGGTTTGCTTGTTGACAATTTATCAATGAAAATTGTAGAATAAAACTTGTCTGTACATACACACGTTACAAATTGCCTACAACATAACATATGTACATATCTAATGCATGCATGATACCATATTAGACGATGTCAATGTTACGATGTGATATAAAATTCTGAGAAGGAGGATAGGACTGGAATATGAATATGAATATGCATGTGTTGAATCACTTTGTGTGTGACATGACAGGAGGAATACCCGGGTTTTGGACTTTAGCTACATATACGTACACATACGTCCTCTTATTTTTTATCAGTATATAATATCTGACGGATCGGATGGTTTTATGGATGGTTGTCCGATAGTAGGTTGGTTCTTGGTGGATTAACTAAACTATGCACCTGAACCGTATGCCATACATAGCATTTTTTACTATTATTCCATTCAGTCATTCGTTGAGTTTAGTTGTTGTTGGTTTACGGTGGATTCTTATTGACTACGACGACTACATAGGAAAAAGTGAGTTGAATAAATGAGGTTTCTTTTCATATCTCTCTGAACTCGAACTTGAAAAAAAAATAACTACGTGTCGACCGAACCGGACCTATTCATTTATTTTTCTGTTTTCTCTTTTTGCTTTTCAGGGTAGAAGAGAAGAATAGATGGACGTAAATGTAACATGTGCCATGACAATCTACAACTACAACGTATTTTCTTCCAGTACTTTCTCCAATGGAATGTGGCAATATTGAATATTGGTTGGTTGTTGGTGGTGGTGGTGGGGGTACAAATAGACGGAAGGTAGAGTGAAGTGGTTGTGAATAGTTTATAAAGACGGACGGAGGACGGACGGGTTAGTTTGTTCGTCGTCAAGGATACTGTTGTGCTTCTGAATTCTGACTAAAAGGCACATGCATTGGCATTGGTTGGTGGCATTACGAATGTTATATATTTCTTGAAACGTAAATGCGGGTAAAAACATAATCGAGTATATCCGATCCGACTATCGAATCTAAAACTACCTGCCCTCAACAAGAAAATGTTCACCAAGTCTTAAAAGCCAAGCCAGGTAAAATAGACATAGACGGTGGTCGGGTGCCTGCCTAAACTTCCTTACCTAACTCTAACTGGTATTTGCAATCATTTCATTTGGGATTGGACAATATTTGGTTCCTTCGCTCCGTCGTCGTCGTCGTCGACGAATTCAATTCTTTTGCCCTTCAAACTTTGGACGACACGAATCAAGTCAAGTTTTCTCTCCTCCTCACCATTAGGTCCTATGTGTCGTCGTGTTTTGGCCGTTTTTCAGGCCCCTAATTATATAATTACGCAAGATTACGTCAAGACGGACATAATAGTCGGGAATCTGATTTTTTCTTAAATTTGAATTTTTTAGAAGATTTCGTAAGATTACGTGACGTACTTTAATTATCATCCAAATAAATCGCACGTTATTGAAATTTTGACCTTCAGTTTTTCCGGAATATTTTTCAACACCACGTTTGCTCATTTGTTTCCAGAAAAAATTTTGAGTTGGACTTTTTGCTCATTGGATTCTTGAACTTGAAGCACTTCGGATAATGATATAAGAGGGTTTCCAGCTATCAGAAATTTGAAGCCACCAGTGAGAGTGAAAAGTGAAATTGAAGTGCCTGGAAGGATACAACATATCAGAAGCAGCAGAATTTATAGAATCCAATATTTTACAGATTTTTTTTGTTAATAAAAAAGTTAGACATGAAATTTCTGTCATTATCACCAACATCATCCCCAGTTTTGAAGTTGTTACCGCTGTCACTACTGTTCCTGCCTGTGAGTTAGCCATAGCTGCTCACTCTGGGAAGAATAAAAAGGTTTTGTGGTTGTTTTCTTTGGAAAGTGGAAAGTGCCTGCGGTGCTATGCCTGCAGTTTGGCGATCACTCATTCCTGAAACACCATCCAGTGAACCCATCGCACCACCAGATTTTGGTGAATTGAACTCAATTAATCATACGAATAATCTTCTAAGTCCTAACTCTCAACAAGAACATTACCCACATTCCCACACCAACAACTCAAATAACACCAATTCCCATTCTCATCTTCAAAATCACACATCTTCGTCGGCGACGACAGGGAATGGGACTGGGAATAATGCTGGGAATAGTAAAACCCGGGTTCTCAACCGGATTTCATCCTCTGTCAACTGTGGTGAACAATTGTGGAGGTAAGATTTTGTCCATACACAGAGTGAGTAGATGAAATACACAACTATCCTTGCTGTTTAAAGTATTCTGCTAGTCCTTCAATTGTTGAACATTTAAGTGGTACTCTTGAACAAATAATTATGTTCGTGTTGTTGCAGAAATCGATAGAGTCTCGATGAATTTTTTTTTAACACAGAACATATTTATTGGCCGAAAATACTCCCACTAATTGTAAGGAGGTAGGTACTAATGTATTCGAAAGTTAAGACGAATGTGGTACTTGCTTAGGTCAGAAAAGTTTTCATTAGAATAACTTTAGAATAATATCTCCCTTTTATTTTGAAAGATTGAACAAAATATTAGCCTTGAATAGATTGTTGAAGCTATAAGTACCCTGTACCGATCATATTAGCTTAGTGAGATATACATTTTGTAGAAATTTAATCCAGAACATAACATAGTATCAAAATATTTAACAATTGGTTTACGTTTATTAAGAATCAATGAAATATTCACATAAGTTGCTACACTTTATGTAAAATAATGAGATTTAACATTTAAGACCTCAAAATATATGGTGTGTTGTAAGACAAAGACACACACACCTATAAGAAAAGCTACTAGAGATCACTATCTGTGGAAGACATTAGATGTGGAAAGTCACTCAATAGCACAACGGCTGTGTGGGCTGCGGGGAGATTGTCATTACGCTTTTACATTCCATTTCCGCTTTTCTCCGTCTTCAATTTCCTCCCCGGCCAAGTGTTCTGGTTGTTGACGTTCTCTTCGTAAACGAATGCGTAATTTAGTATTCAGACAGATGTGGGCGCGTGGAGAATTGAACATTAGGAAGTTAGGAACTAACCAACACGTATGCAAATAATATTGGTATGTGGTTTAGCATTGACAGATGTTTGGATTCCGTTCAGATTCTGAATCTCGATATAATGGTCGCCGAAGTGAGGTGGCTGGAGCTGAAGTCTTGGAACAGACATATGATGAAATACCAAGAGGGGGTGTTTTGTAATTTGGACTTGCGTGGGTGTTCTTAATTATCTTCGCAATTAATACTTTTCTATTTTAATCTTCCGGAGAAAGCATATTACAAAAATGTGTAAGCTGGTGTTTGACCAAATCTATTCTTTTGTTATGTACTCAACTATTTCGGGGAAAGTTTTTAAGCGACATTCTCTCAGATTTCAACCCCCAATTTTTACTTTCAAACTTTCTATTCTGGAATCGGAAAATTGAAATTTTGGATATCTTAATTAGAACCATGTCTTTCCTTAACCAAATGGTAGCTGGTGGGAGATTAAAGTATATATTTGGTCCATTTGAAACTGAATCCTTTTGCATCTTTAATAGGATTTTGATCATTCGGAAATACTTTCCGATAAAAGAAACGACTTTTTATATCTCTCTCGATTTATTAAATTAAAAAAAAAGAGTTCCGAAAGTTTTTTTAACCAGCATTGCATTTGCTTAAACAAAAATGCACTAAAAACTCCTTTCAGAATTCTTGCCTGTGCTGTGCTGAGGAACTCACTTTACTGAGTCAGTGGACGAGAATTGGAGGACTAATGATTTTCGGTGTTTCTGAGGGGATTTATGTTCTCATGAAAATAAATCCATCGTTCCCTCCAATTCAAATATCGTCATTTCAACCCACAGCCAATTTATTATTCGACACACAAACCAAGCTTCTGTTTTATTATTCAGTAATCCTTAGGGAATTCAATCCTCTATTGATAAGGAAATAACTTTCATGTAAACTCGGGTCATGGCTAAACGCTCAGGGTTAGTTAAATCAAGTTCGAGCCATGAGCACTAAGAAGATTGTGCCAATTTGTAGTAATGACACTTAATTTAACCTTACGACAAATCGGTCTTACTTTTCCTACGGAAACGGATATGACCTTTCGGATTTTTGAAGCGATGTGGTTTTTACACACAAAATGATTTCCTTGTGAAATAATTCAATCCTACCGGCCTTAAGTAACCTTGAGTCAGACAAACTGAAACGAACATTGCAATAGCAAAAGCAATTAAGACCCAGTTGCCCGTTCGTGCATTTACAGGACGAATGAAGGTGCATTAAACGAACCGAATCAAATTGAAGTTTTCACTGTCTCAGAAATACAATGTAGTAGTAGTAGTAGTAGTAATGAGGTTTTTATTAGCTTTTTCAGGATTACACCCATAAAGCACATTTGTGTTATGA
>JAQGCB010002847.1:0-10736 GCA_034698835.1 Protaphorura tricampata | reverse complement strand
CACCCATTTAGCCCAAGACCTATAATTTTCCTAGTGTATAAGGAAAAAAGCTGAATGAAAATAACCTGGCCAATGTTGTCTAAAACCCTCTCTGTAAAACCGGGGAATCGAACCCCACGACTGTAAGACGGCATGAGTAGACCCATATCAGTACCACTGTGCTATGATGCCCTCGCGTACCAAATATGTATTCATTATAATTTCAATTCAGATTAGGAATGAGGACAGACATTTTTAGCCATAAACTTCGTATAGATTTCAACGGAATTGCAACAATCGTAGAAATAATGCAAGCTAAATCAGACCCAAATTAGTCGAGTTTGCAAAATTCCCGAAATATCAATGAGACAGTCCGATCCGCTCAGAGTTCGGTACCTTACCCGTGCGTGCCCTTGCAAATTCCATGCATTCCTTCCATTCTACTCTGTATTCAAGAAAGGATCTTACTATGGTATGGATCTACTTCCATAATTTCGACTGACGACAGGTTTTTTAACAAAAGACCTGTCGTGAGTGAATGTCAAGAAGTTTTATTTGAAAAGTTGAAAGAAAGATTTGTCAGGACTTCGGGGGAGGAACAAACTATTTTATTCAAGACTCTGACGAGATGACATTGACATTTTCTTCATTCTTTGCATCTACAGATGCCTTCTGGCAGACTTATACTCGGATGACGGATTGCAAACTACGAGACATTTTGGCATTCCCAAATACCAATCTGTGTGGATCATGCGATCATGTTGGAATGATTGATTGGATTTTTTGGGAGTTTCTTGTTTTTAATTAACTTGATGAATGATGATCTTATAAGTTTTGAAATGGGAGACTTACTTAGGAGTTTTTACTAGATTTCAGTATTTGAAAAGTTCAAACTTCTAAGTATATAATTATGCAGGGGGTGGTCTTAATTAGAATTTATGATGGACTGCACTATTTCAATCCCAAAACTTTGATATAGATATAATCCCTGAGCAAAATCGGTTCGATAGTAATTTATATCTACAATTTTGAACCAATAAATTTTGTCAACTGAGACTTTTTCAAAAGTTGACACTTTTTGAATGCTTACATATATCGATATTAACATGGACATAAAATTTTCTCTCAAGATATGTCCCTTGTGGTTGTGGTTCTAGTCGGGACTCGTGAGTCGTTAGACGTAGACCGACGGCGACCATAACAGATTCACTAATCCTGGAGAAAGGTACTTTCACCATACCTTCCAGGATTTTGTCATTTTGAATTATTTTTAGTGCTGAGACCCTGACGAAAATAAGAAGAAAAAAAATGAGTTTTTACATTATAATGCTTAGCTTAGCGTGAAAATAATGAAGGGATTGGGTTTGCTGTGCTTCACTTGGTTATTTCCCTTTCATAGTCTACGTCTATTATATTCATTCGCCAACCTAAGACGCCAAGGCGAAATAACAAAGGGAGCCTTCAGGTGAAAGCGAATGCGAATGCGAATGCAAATAATTCCTAATATTCTGCGCCTTAAAATTTCTTTGAAAATGCTGCAGAATATTTGTGAGAAAATGAGACGAAATTCTGAATCTCCAATTTCTATAATCCTTCGTATAAAGTTCATAGTCCAATCATTTTGTATTCAGAATAAAATGAATCAATACAAGAAAAGATATGACATTTTTACATGAAATCTGCAAGGGCATCCTAGCACAGTTGTTCGGGTTAGCTACTGTCGTCCTGCAGTTTCACTGTTGTGGGGTTCGATTCCTTGGCCTTGTACAGGGAAGTCTAGGCAACATGTATGTATGGCGTACATTTGTCTCCTAAGGTTTCTTCCCTTTCCGGGTCAAATTATAAATAATTGGCAAAATGGATGCGCTACGATGATTTATCACGCCTTTCGGCGAACATTATGTTTTTTACATCAAATTCTCTGTGAGAAATTCTGAGAAAGTAAATTATACAGCAACTAAGATGAGTTAATTGTAATGTAACGTAATTAACCACCCTGTATATGTATATTTTCTAATTTAGCATAACTAGTTTCCAAATACAAATTGTCACCGTTCATATTATCATGTAAGTCTTTCAGAGTAGTGTATGTATGTCTGTCAATCACTCGAACTCGAATTCGAAGTGCAGTTTCATAATAAATTCCAACCAAAAATTACCTCATAGTATAATACTCTTAATTGTGCTAATAATAATATGAGCTACCTACATTCAACACTACAATTGTCATGGTGGAGTGATCGTGATGATACGTGTTGCGTAACCCACAAAACAATGAATGAAGATAATATGAGAATATGCCTATGATAATGATATGAACCACTTGATCGTTGATCGAATTTTACTGTATTTTTTAGTAAATAGCGGTTAATAGACCTTAATCTTTATCTCGATTTCACTCCTTGTCTATATCGCATATCGTTCTGAAGTATAATAAAATGTGGGGGATCAAATGAAGTGAGCGTAACCGCGGACCATATACCACACAACGGGTTTAATTTATTTTTATATGATGTCATGCATGGTCTGGCGAGTCCGGCAAATTAAGCCGTTATCAAAGGCCAAATTTTAAAACTTGACTTGTCAATTATAAAAGTTAGGAGAATCCTAACGTGTACAATTAGTCTGTCAAGTTTCTTTCGCACGCTCAGGTCGCAGTTCTAAATTCTCCTGTACTTTTTTTTCCCAAAAAATGCAGAAACCTAAGAATATTTTCATAACTGGGGCTAATCGTGGCCTTGGGTTAGAAATGGTCAAGCAGGTCATTTCAAGGTTTTCTCCCAACCATGTTTTTGCGACATATCGGGATACTGCGACGTCCAAGGTTAGTTATGTTTTTTTGAAACAGAATCTCAGTTGAGGTTTATAGTGTCCGTCGCAGTTCAATAATTTTGGGTTTTCTTACAGGAATTGCTGAAATTAGCTGCTGAGAACAAATGCCTTCACCTCATCCAACTTGGTAAGTCTGAATATTCCGCAGTTAATTACTCGCATTAATCGGTTTCCCAGGCGGAAATATTTGTTCAGGCATTTGGTCAGGAATTAGGGGGTCACTAATACCTAATGCAATTTTCAAGTCTTTCAAAAAGAATCACAAGTATTACTATAATCCGACACAATTTAAAAATGATACAAATTCTTGCAGATATGAAGGAAACTAGCAGATTTGCTGAAGTCGCGTCCGAAGTAGAGAAAATAACTTATGGGACAGGTCTTAATCTTTTGGTCAACAATGCCGGTACTTACTCTGATGATGGACAAAGTTTTGAAGAACTGAACAAGGATGCTCTATTAGAGTATTTGACAGTCAATACAGTCAGTCCCGTCCTATTTACTAAGGTAAAATCAAATACTGCTTAAATATTCTCATTGTCCGAACTGTAATTGTAACACAAAGGGAATTTTAAATCAAAACCAACGCAATGTTTAAATTGCAGGCATTATATCCGCTCTTGGAGAAATCCAGTGGTAAAGCCGGTTCAGACCCTGTTGGAGCCGGAAGGGCTTTGGTGGTCAACATTTCTTCCAGCTTTGCTTCAATTGGAGATAATAAGGACGGTGGATATTATAATTCCAGGTGTAGTCGTGTAAGTACACTAGCACAGATTATATTTTTTGAATTAGCTCAAGAGCACCACTTCAGTCATATTAAAATATCTCCGGCCAGTACTAATTATAATGGCCGATTGTTCATAATTTTCAAGCATATATTTTGTGCAACTGATTGATTTTTACAAAAAACCCACAGACCGCTCTCAATGCTCTTACGAAGAATATGAGCACGGAATTTATCAAGAAGAAAATTATGGCATTCGTTTTGAGTCCTGGTTGGGTCCAAACTGATCAAGGAGGACCAAATGCACCATTAAAACCAAAGGAAAGTGTGGATGGAATGTTGAATGTGATTGAAAAAGCTACTGAATCTGACAATGGAAAGTTCCTACAATATGACGGTAAAAAACTACCGTGGTAATTTAGAAAAAAATGTACCGTACAATTTTGGTAAAATAAATTCTAACATTAATCCAAGTGTCTAATATGATTTCATTTCATTAATTACAAAAATTTGCTCCCAGCCAGTAGCCAGTTTCATTTGGAGCGACTACCTCGTAAGATTTATTACCGAAATTCCAAAAATACATTTGTGAAATAGTTTATGTCCGACTGCACCTTCTTTTCAAACTACGCCCACCGCCCACTCCTTAAATTATAGATGCGAAATCAGCACAAATCAAATCACAAACGGGGCGTTATTTTCGAGCATATTTATTTTCTTTTCATTTCTATTTCCAACCACTGCGTGTAATAAATCATAAAATATGCACAATCGAAACTTTTCCCATCATCATCATCATAATCGAAACTTATTCCCTAGAATCAGATACAAATCTAATGTACCTTAACTTCTTACTTGCACTTCACTTTATCCACCCGCAATTCGCGTCTGGCGTCTTCACTCACTTTTCACAAGTCACAACTCTAAAAATCCAACTTTTAACTTCAGAATTGATGTTTACCATTAAAATAAATACGTAGGTAAATGAAAACTGAAACTATTTCATGTACAATTTCTGGTGATTAAATAAGAAATAATAATAAAAATGAAAATCCTTTTTTCGAAATCATCCTGAGCACATTTATCAGGAAACAAAGAATTGAACGTTAAGATTTTTCGCCTACAGTCTGTTTGTACAGATAAGTACACTTTTTATACAAAAAAAACGGAACCATTATTTTAATTTAAGTAAATAAATTACACGTAGCCTTACATACCTTACTTTATCTTCTGACACCTCCAGAAATCACAATGACCGTAACGTAACGCATCGCACAATCATAACTTTACAAGATTACACACAATCTTGGCGAATTTTCTGCCGTCCTTGTCCTTAATACTTCAATCCATTTCCATTCCATGATATTTTTTATCATGAATTTCAGAACTATCAAGAAATCATTTCATCCCTTCCGTTTGTACACACAATCCCATTACGCTGCTCTTGTCAAATTAATACATTTTCATTTCCTTCCAAAATGGCACTACATAATTTTAAAACAAAATTTCTTCGTCTAGTCTAACAATTCAAGTTCGAATAAGTATGCGCGTCGGTGCGTAAAACTAATTTTGTATCACTTATGCGTTCGTCCGCTGCGCCATTAATTAATCTACAAATCTAATACATTGCGAGAGTAACAAGAAACAATATCATCAGTTATGAAATTCAACTTTGAATAAAATCTCCAAAGTTTGTCATTTCAAATGTCGTATTCAAAAAATTCGGAACTGCTTATTCTTCGTACTGATAAATTTTGACAAAGTGTAGGTCGGAATGTTAAAATTTTCTAGCAATACCAAAAATATTTATCTTCAACAACAGACTGTTCGAAATGACAAACCATGAAGATTTTAGCCTTATTTTACATCATAACTGAGCCTTATTTCTTGTAATATTAACAATTTTGAACTAAAGATAAGGACTGACTACTTCCACATCTTTGTACTAAGTTCTTTTGTTGTTTAACGCTAATGATTAAAAAATAGCTAGTATCTACTTAATTATCTATGTACATACTTATTGTACTGTATTGTATATAGTAGTATACGATAAATATTTGCAACAGTCATTAATACGAATATTAGTTTGCGCTTGCATTTTTCATTAGAATCATCAGGAATTCACTTTGAAGAAAGAATTAAAGGGATATGAGAAATGTGGAATGATTAATAATAAGAATGGTCTTTGTGAAAAAAACAAACCCCCCCAAAAACATTACAAATTACTGGTTTGCGTCTAAAACCACAAACAGATAGACCGTACAAATTTGCATAATCGTTTTTGAATCTTTGCAGATATTTTTACTAAATTTCCTTGCCAGGAAATAAGAATTAA
Source organism: Protaphorura tricampata (assembly GCA_034698835.1). NCBI lineage: Eukaryota > Metazoa > Arthropoda > Collembola > Poduromorpha > Onychiuridae > Protaphorura > Protaphorura tricampata. The sequence continues at coordinate 4,866 of JAQGCB010002847.1, read as the reverse complement.
TTCTCCAGTATTGGACGACAGTGCATAGGTTAAAATTAATAAAGTCATAGAAGTTGTGTGGGTGCATTTTAGAATTTACAATCAGTCAACATTGTCTTGAAATATGAGGCGAACATATCCGATCGACCCTTCCAATGGTGTGGCACAAAATGGGCATTCTGCTTGTAATCCTTTAGTTCCATGAGGAATCGGCATATTGGCCCAATACCTAAAATAATTTATTAATTTTATTAAGTAAAAATTTGCGATCGAGGGCTTCCTCCGTTCAAAATTTTAGGCAAAACTCTATAATAAATGTACGTAAGGTTAAATTTGACCACTTCCCTTCCGACTTACTTTGCAGTTCGTTCTGAGGCCATATGTCCACAAGGATAAAATGCATGTGTGAGTGCACCACAGTCAGAATAAGAAGCTGGTTCATAGGACATTGACAAGGACACGAAAGGTCCAATGGACGAGCAGAGTGGACAAGTCCTTTCTTTTGAATCCACGCCATTCTTATTATGCCCCCATTCATGTAAACCTTGTACGTGGCCACATCTACAAACACAGACAAAAACAATTAATTTGTTTTCGAAATCATTAAAATAGTCATACTAGTATATTTGTATTATTTACTTGAGATAAACATAAGGTTGTCTATCAAGAGAATTTGTTTTTCGTCCAACCACGAGTGTATTCAGTCCAACGGGGCACTGCGGTCGACCTGCATTCACTTTGTCCAACATTAGCTCCAGATCCAACTTTGACTGTAATTCAGACAAATAAAAATAGAATGATATTTCACAAACATATTCCATATTCCCGTGAATAAAAATGGGTATCTATCGGCGGTATCGCTATAAACGTGGATTTAAAAGTATAATACTGCGGTATGGAGATTTCAGGAAGGATTCAGAAAATCATAGATATATAAATAATGTTTATACAGAGATTCTACTGTATAAATCAAATATAAAAGAAACCAAACAGAACCGCATTGTAAACGGCTACGGCACGTGCATTGATTTCCAACGTTATGACACTGCAGATATTTTGAAGGTTAAATTAGAACTCAACCTTCGCCATCAAAGACTCCAGGTATCCAAAATCAATACACTAACTATTTGGTGGACGTGAAGAATTCACCTTCCCCATAATTAGTGAAGCAATCAATAAATTCTTTTCTATTCATTTTTTCTTTGATGTGACATACCGGTGACTTTGCGAGTCCTTCCGCTGAGCGCCAAAGTAATGTGACTCCACACAAATCAATCATGGACCCATCCTCCAAAATATTTGTTTCATTCTCCATTTTAGTTCCTTTTTGAGGGGCTGAGCGTGACTCTCTCATCGTGTAAAGGCCTCCATTAACGCTCACTTCTCTCCATGGCATTACTTTTGCATTCCCTGAAGCATAAGAACCTTTTAGATGTAAGAGTAGCACCCCATTCGTTGTAAGGCCATCGATCACATTGTTCTCCTCCCATTTACTCGCTTTTTCCTGAAAAACAAATAGAAAAAAAACAACACGTAAATAAATTTTAAAAATAAAGTGGCCAAGTCAAGTTCACAAACTATATATCAAGTTTTACTCTTTAACTTCGTCTAAACGGCCGAATACTTATGGACCACCATGTACAATAAATTAAATGTCGCATTTGTTCTCAAAAATGAAAAACAAAATGACAAAGACAGAGACAAATGGGTCAATTAAAAATAGCAAGCATGGTTATACCAATTTAAAAAATACACTACACAATATAATGTGTGAAAAATTATTCATTATATTCGCAGAATGAATTATTCATATAAAATATTGCCAACTTTTTTTTATTACAGATCACCGCATCTCATTCCCAATTCTTAAAATTTAAATAGACAAGTCCTGACATATTCCAGGGGGGTCTTTTTTTCTCGGCCGACATAAAAAGGAAAACTAAAAGAAGTAACAAGACAAGAACCCCATCCCCATGGGAGTTCCAGTTCCAACCTTCCAAGTTCCAGCCTTCCAGCTTGGGTTGTTCGGCTTGTTCGTGCTTCGTGCATCAACAGCACTCGAAAAAATATTTCGTTTCTTTTCAGAGTCTCTCTAGTCCAATAAATTTAGAGAGCTCTCAACAACACGTCGACGCTTGGTTGGTTCCCTCCAAGAAGAGTCAAGAAATAAATGTCGCGACAAAAACACTTTGTATGATTTACGCAACACTCGCCTATAATTTACAAAGTCTGAGAAAACACTACGACAACATACATAGGACGCGGTAAGAAGCGACGGATGGCCACGCACGGCCACTGACAAAGGTCAATTTACATTTGCATCCTTTTAAGGTATGAAATAGAAATATTGGTCTAGCTTTAGCCGTAGCCAACTTAGCCTGTCCGACAAGGGACGATTCGGTCCAGATCGAAATAAAATTTTCGCATCATTGGTATTCTTATTTCTGACTGACCAAGGAAAATTTTCTGTCAATGGAATCTATCACTATTTCGAAGCTAGGCTTCACATTTTAACAACGGAATACTGTCCCTTGTGAGTCCAGTCGACCCTACAAACAAGCAGACAGGCATTTTTCGGTCCAACTTTGTTCAATAATTCAAACAAATGATCCAACGCTCGGTGGCCTGCCTTGATGCACTCTACACTCCTATCCAAACTCTATTCTCCATTGGCTTGGCTTTGGCCTTCCATTATGAATTCAAACAAGGCTGAATAGAGAATGATTGTCTGGCATGGCTATGACTGTTTTCCAGAAAATGGTGTCAAGGTCTTCAATTTCCCAAAATAGTCCATTCAGACTTTCCACTCTCAAGACTGTAGCCAGGACAAACTCTGGACACGGCAAGGCAGGCACGTCGGCACGGGAATGAGAAAACTTCTGGCATAGCATAGTACATAGTTGCAAAATGAAATTGGCAATTCCAAACTTAACTTAATTTATCTCACAGCATCTCATTCGTAATCACTTTAACCTAGTAACTGAATTGTTTCCTGTGTAGTTTTACCTTTTAATTAAAAGTCGGGTCGGGGATTGAAGCATTTAAATTGCAACGTTAATACGCATACAGCATACGAACTCCAACCCTATAAAAGTGCAATCAACGAGCCAACGTGAAGTTTCTCAAAGTTTCTAATTGAATCGTTTGGAATTCCCTTCGTGGAATCTTGGCTCTGAGTTGGAATTCCATTCCAGTTCCAGTTCAGATTTTGGAATCCTGGTCAGGTCTGCCTGGCGCCCCTTAACTATGATGCTATCAAATTTCTTAGAGCATAATTTCCTTGATTAGAATATTGAATTGTTTGAAATGGTCTCGCTCTTCTCGGATAGGACGGGCCTTTAGGTTGACAGATTCTTAATGACCAAAAAAAGTCCCGGTTTAAAGTCAAATTCCACCCTACTTTTCACTCTAAATTAATTTAATGACAATTTCATGCATAAAAATTCACATTAAGATAGTGATTCGAGGTTAACGCGTCCATTCCCTGTTTCTAACCATTTCGAGTACTATTCTTGGACTATTAGCACTATTAGTACCACAGCACAGCCCAGCACAGTCTAACTTTCTCCACAGAATTAAAAATGAGTTTTCATGCAAGAGAATGGCCATTAAAATACTTTTTACTACGAAGTTAAAGCGTCTATTCCCTGCCTCCAGCCAATTCCAGTTTTTCTCAACTCTACTCTACTCTGGAAAAAACAATATTTCATTTCAACTCCATATGCCAGAGAGAGAGAGAGAGAGAGAGAGAGAGAGTTCTCGTTCTCAAGGATTAAAACTATGGATCGATCGTGGCCCAGTTTCCCAGTTTTGGAAAACTTCTTCCAACACCATGCATCCTTCCTATTCCCAATATTATCTTCTGACGACCGTCGTCTCCCAAAGCGAAGAAAAAACATAAGGAAAGAGAGGAGGACACATACACATCTATAAAACTTTAGAGTTGACGCTGACTGAGATGGTGGCGGATGGCGGAGTGAAAATAGGAGAGATTCTGATTCTATGAGTTCTACCCGTTCTACCCCATTGAATTTTCTTAACATCATCGCCCGCCTAAGAAAAGCCCAAAAGCCACAGACAGTACTTCCGTCCGTCAAGTCAGACAAACGTCCGCCGTCGCCTTGCCGTCGATTCAATCCCGTTGGGTGAGAAATAAGATAAGGCAGCAAGCAAGGAATCAAGTAGAAAGGGAATCCTACGAGATGATAACATTTTGCAAGAATATGCAAATGCAAGCAAAAGATATGTACATTTCAGAATCAATAGAAAAAATTCATGACAAAAATTCCTTTGAAGCTACAACCACTCATGCATGCAAGTTGCAAGAGGATCAAACCCTGTACATTCGACGGAAACTCGTATGCCGATTTGCTTGTACAAAATTTTATCACTCCAGACTTTTCCCACATGATTCTGACTCAGTCAGAGTCAAGTCGGTCTGACTGAAATCCCAACTCAAATAAGGCAAAGTGAAGAACACATTAGGGAACCCCAGCCTCAGCCAAGCCAACCGTCAGCTTTACCGTCAATATAGGTCAAGATAATACCAAACCGCTTACGCCACCAGTATCCCCCGTTCCTACGAATCCAAATCCATTATTCTAGACACTAACACACAGTTCTAGTTTCTAGAATGATTTTGCTAGCTTTTCCTAGGATAATTCGCCTTAGAATCACAAAGGATTCTCATCTGTACTGTACTGGCTCTTCCTCTTTTCCCACATGTGTTGCAGTCTGTGTCGATTTTCGGATCAGATGTGCACTTGTGCACAGTCAGTCCTATAATACAAAATCTTTACACCCGCCAGCAGTCTAACTAACCATGGAGCGCAGGAGAAAGGCGGAGATATGTATGTGATTCATCTCTCACCCCCTGCAAAATTTTAA
>JAQGCB010002846.1:0-10737 GCA_034698835.1 Protaphorura tricampata | reverse complement strand
GTGATGCCCTGAGTGGAGTTTGGACAATATTTTCGTGTTGAAGTGAAAACAGTTAAAATTACAATTTTTTTGAAATTTCTTGAAATTCCAAAGTCGAAAAATAGCATGGGTTTTAACCCCTGAAAAATCCATGTTCCTGTGGAACATCGATCACAGGGAAAGTTCGGATTTTATAAGATAATCTGAAATGTCAAGTACGGCTTGTCCTGTACCTACCTAACTTATTGATCATTGTCACTCGAGTTTGCTGAAATACTGGTTTGCGTGGTACCCCTAGTAATAGGTAAGCACTACAGTGAGTGCAGTGTGAGTGCCAATGCCTGCTTGTGGGTACTACGGTTAATACAATCCCTGTGCCATGCCAGTTATATTATTACAAATGGTAATGATTCATAACTAATGAAAGCAATATTCAGACAAATCCTAATTTTATTGAAGTCCGGGCAAATGATACATTTTACTACACAAAAACAACAAAATGTTTTTTAATTTTACTACTAGAATTCATTAAATTAAATTCCTTTCAAGAATAAAATTCCTGTTTTGGGGTGGTGGGAAAGGATACTTGCTTGAACGCTTAGAGAAGACAATTTATTTTAAGCCATTTTTACAGTTACGTTTATGACTACTCAATCCGGAAGAAGTTTTAAAGGTTGAACCACAGGTACAATTGAACGGTCTTTCTTTAGTGTGAGCCATAATGTGAATTTTTAAATCATTCTTATCATAAAATTTCATCCCACATAATACGCATCCACATATTTCATGCCGAATATGAACACATTTCTTGTGGATGATTTGAATTGCGGGAATATTTTTTGTCACACTCATCACAGTCATGTGATCTCGTGTGACTCTTCTCATGGACATTGAAATTGGACTGTAATCGGAATGTTTTTACACAAAATTTACAAGTGAATGGTTTCTCTCCAGTATGGACCCTCATGTGGTTCTTTAAATCATAATTGCTCGCCAATTTCGATTCACAATAACTGCACCCAACTTTTTTAACTGTTTCTTTTGTATGAGTTGGAGTGTGAACAAGCAAAGTATTAATGTGACGAAAGTTTTTTTACAAAACGTACAAGAGTAAGGTTTTTCTCCCGTGTGAATTCTCATGTGGGATTTTAAGGAACATTTATAACCAAATGTCTTTTGATATTGAGAACAAGTGTGAACTTTCTCTCCAGTATGTACTCTGGAGTGGAAGTCTAGCACACTCTGGTATGGAAATAAATTTGAACACAACGTACATTTGTAGGGTTTGTCTTTTGTATGAATTCTTTTAATGTGTGTCTGCAGATTTGAATTCTGACTGGCTTTAAATGGACAGAGTTTACACCGAAATGGTTTCTCTCCCGTGTGAGTCCTCACATGAGCTGTCAAATCCTTGGATGCTAGAAATGATTTGTCACTGTCACAAAATGTACAATTGAATTTCTTAGGATTCCCACCATGTTTTTGAACCATGTGCACATTTATGGATGATTTATTAGAGTACGAACACTCACAAATGGAACACTTGTAATCCTTCTCTATCTTTCTTCCAAAGTGTAATGTGTCTTCATGTATTTTAAGCTGGGAATGCCAACTAAAACTTTCCCAACATATGCGACAAGCCAATGTATTTTGTATAGTGCGAGTAGCCAAGTGATCACGTAAGCAACGAGAACTAGCGTAAACATTGCCACATATTTTGCACTCGAATGGTTTCTTTGAATTAGAATGTTGGACTCTCACATGGAAATCTAAATCTTCTTGTTTATGAAATCTAGATTTTTTAGATGGACAAATTGTGCAATGATATGGCTTTTACTTACGAAGATTTGAATGTCTGTTCAATTGGGATTTCCGAGCACATGTATAGGCACAATTCAAATAAGTTACAAAGATATGGTTTTTCGCCAGTATGGGTTCTAATGTGGTCAACAACCGTCCATCGGTGTATACATGAATAATTGCATTCTGGGCAATGGTGACGTCTCCCAATTTTCTTTGGCAACAATAAATTCTTAAAATACCAAAATGTGATTTTTGTAATGATTTAAAAATATATTCGGTCCATGACCATTCGTAATACCAAATTAATAATTTCCTGACTCTCTTTTCCTATTGTCCTGTACAGTATTATAATTAACAGTCATGTCATATGCAGTCACTTCCTGTGTACTTGGAGTACGAGTGTGATAATCTAATCTCAGCTACACTATTACTTTCCTTAACAGAGACAGAGAAAAGTTGAATAAAACTTCACTCCACATTTCAACAGTCTCGGCGCACCCCGTGTCTACAAAATGTACAACGTGTACTTTGGCATATTGTGTAATGTGTATGTAATGACAGTGACATATTATCCATAACCCCCATTTTCACATTTATTCTTACCCATGAGTAATCTATGCTCAGAAAAAATATACACAAATATTAAAACAAAAATATTGGTAAGTATTTATTGAACACGATTGACAAAATAATAATACCTTTCTCATGGGCACGGAAATTAGACTGAAATCGAAAAGTCATTGGACAGAAATTACAGGTGAAAGGCTTCTCTCCGGTGTGGATCACCATATGTGTCCCTTCAACGCAGATGTGGTAACGAATTTAGATTTACACTCATTGCACTCAAAATTTCGAACGGTTTCTTTTGTGTGAGTTTGTGTGTGAAACAGCAAAGTTGAACTGTGACGAAAGTTTTTGTAACAAAATGTACAAGTGTAAGGTTTTTCTCCCGTGTGAGTTCTCATGTGGGATTCTAAGGAATGTTTATACCCAAAGGTCTTTTGACATTCAGAACATGTACACTTTGTCACAAAATCTACAATTGAATTTCCTAAGACTCCCCTCATGTTTTTGTGCCATGTGGGTATTTAGGGATGATTTATTGAAATACGAACAAATGGGAGTCCAATTCATCTTCCCTGTCAAATCTTGACGGACAAATTCTTCATTGGAATGGTTTCAACCTATGAAGATTTGAGTGACTTCTCAATTGAGATTTTCGAGCGCATGTGTAAGCACAATGCTCAAAACTGCACACAAACATAAGGTTTTTCCCCAGTATGGATTCTAATGTGCTGAAAAACATGCCATCGACAAACACTTGAATAATTGCATTCTGGACAATGGTGACGTCTTCCAATCTTTTTTGGCAATAATACATTCCTAAAATTTTAATTTGACGTTAGAACTGAAAATGAATTAATACCATATAGTTAATAGTTACACGACTATATATATACGTAATAAAATTAATACTTTGAAAACCCCTGAACAAAGAGAAGTGCGACTTGAATTTCTATCCGTATCTTCAATGTCTACCCTACCATAATATGATTTCCTTATCTCCTCAATCTTTTCTTCAGTATCTCTTGTCTGTGATATACTAGTACTTTTTGTTACAAATTCAATGTTTTCTGTCGTCTTAATGATTTGTATCACAGGTTTGATATTTTCAGTCGTTGATCTGATCGTTGAATGTTTTCTATCTTGCGTTTAGCATTCCTTGTCTTGGGTTTAATAGTCAAAGATTAAATTAATTCTGAGAGTGAGTTATACTGCCAACCCTGAGGATTTGATTGTGAATGAAACATTGGAGCATTTACAATAAACATTTCCAACTCTGTCAAAACTTTCTTTGGGAATTTTTAATCAAATACTGTTGGTCATCACGGTTCCCGAACTAATTATTATTTCTAATAATTTCTTATTAGATATAACCAATAACCACACTCAACTTAGAGTTAAGATTATTTGGGACAACTTTTAGAGGGATTAGAAATGGAATTGAGTCTAGGAATGGTTTCTGAAACATGTAATGGGACTTTGGGAGAATCAATCAAAAATGAATTTCAAGATTCTATGAAGACTGAAGAGAATGAAACTCGAGTGTGAGGCAACCGTCCTTGGGCCTGGCTCCATTATATTAGCAAATGCGAATTAATAAGTCATACACAGTCAAAATGACAAGTAAGCAATGACTAAGTGGTATTTTTAATTAAATATTTTAACCTTTAATAAAAACACATTGACTTCGCAAGAATAATTCTAATATTTTTAATTATATATTAACAACAGTTAAGTTGGAGCTCAACGACGTGCCATTTTTTAAACATTTTCCAAGCCTACGGAGGATTGAGGTTGCTGAGCACTTGTTCCATCACACGGATAAAGATGGAATGGACAGACACTAGAATTCAAATCAAAATTTCCATCCGTCATCCGATCCTAAACGTCACTTGATCATTTTTGTTTGCGTGTGGGAAGACAAAAATAAATATAAACATTAGTAATGATGATTGTAATTCGATTAATCAATGAATAGTTAACTTGACGTTCGGGTGCACATGAAAATACTCCCTTTCACCTTTCACCGACCACGCACGGCCCGGGTACTTACGTATATTAGAAAGTACAGATATTTCTCCTCGGAATGCGGAATATTATCAATCAAATCAAAACTAAAAAAAATTGTCAAGAAAACGTCGTATTTGAGTGAAACTGTTCAACACATTGAATTAATAGACAAATTAATTATCTCACTGACAGTTTTACACAAACTACAATGGCATCACCACAACATCAACAGGAGTCGGAGACGGAGCCCTCCAAGTCCCCACTTTGGAATGAGTTACCTCAGGAGGTAAATGCCAACTTTAATGTTTAACCTAAATCATGGGTGTTAATCTTTCTTTAACAATTTCAATTCAAAAAACAATAAATAATTTTTCTATTCAGATTCTGGGGTTAATGTTGTCGTATCTTGGGAAACATGACTTGCTCAATGCCAGAATGGTTTCTCATGTTTGGAATGAAGAAAGTTTGAAAGTACTCCGGAAGTCAAAATTCACTCAAATGTTGAAAGAACTGAAGATAAAGGAGTACATTCTTTTTACCACGCCCAATGGACCGCGTCCACTCATTATACCCTTCCATTTAAATATTCACATTAATTTGATATCTTCCTGGGCTTTGTGCCTGAAGTCTCTGACAGTACATGTAAAGTCTCTCTACAAAATGTTTGGGCCACAATGTGTGCCAATATTAACATTGACTAATGACAACATTTTTACGGAAGAGAATATCAAGGAGATTGGTCTGATTGAATTCCTTGAATTAATCTCTGAGGGGTTAACAACATTGGATTTGTCAAAATTCAATTCTGGAATTGATTTTCTAAAAAATCAAAATCAAATCCTAACATATCCAAAATTGAAAAAACTGATTTGTAATACGAGTGAGTGTAAAGCCGGGAGAAGTGGACCAGGACCAGCGTACATTTCCGTAATTGAGAATAGTCCAAATTTAGAAGATTTGACTCTCACCCACCCTTGTGACTTGGAATCTTGGCCTATAAATTTCAATCAACTAAAATCTTTGACACTTGACTCCCTGTTGAACCTACAGAATGTTTTGGATAAAATCCTTACCAGTTCTGGACCACCAGTGTTAAGAGAGTTGAACGTTAGAGATGACGTGACATGGTCGGGGTCTCTTGAAGATAGATTAGTTGTGGAAAATATTCTCAAGTCCGTCTCATCCACATTGAAATCATTAAGATACCGTGAACCTTTATTTGCACAAAACCCCTTAAACCCACGTTTCATTAGCTGCCAAATGCTTGCACATCTGGAACACCTTGGATTGGAATACAATATTGGTATGTTTTATACACAAAAATTACAATGTGCATCAAAATATGTATAAAAAAACCTCATTATACAAAGATATGTATTAACTTGTAGGTAATAAACTCTGGATAAATGTACACCCTGAAGGCCCCAATGCAAGTACTCAATGGACATTTCCAACCCTGAAATCCATTGAAGTCCCGTTTGATTTAATTTCTGTACCGGCATATGTTCCATCCAATTTGGAAGGGGACGTCACCAAAATGATGGAATTACCAAATGTCATTAAATTATGCATTAGAGTTAGTGCAACTGTGGGAGTCGTAGATTTGAATGGAACATTTCAATATTTACCAAGATCATTTCCAGCTCTATCCAAACTCTCTTTGGTCAATATTGGTGGAAATGATTGTGTCAAATATTTTTTGTATCGTTTCATCAAATCAGAATGGTCCAAAAGTATTCGAGAGTTTGAAATGATTGGATTTCAACAAAATTACTTGGGTGAAGTTTTGAATGAATTGGAAATCAGTCCAAGAGTTGTTTTAGAAAATTGTAATGGGATCTGGGAAGAGAAAACGAAAAAGGAATTCAAAGAAACTATGAAGAGAATGGGAATCAAGTGTGAGGAAACCGTCGTAGCTCCTGGTTCCATTACGTTAACAACATCAAGTCAGTCAGACTCTATCAAAATGACAAGTAAGCAATAATTCAGTAGTATTTTTAATACATGGACTTAATTATTATTCTAATATTTAATCTTAATTGTCTTCATTAGACCTAACCAGAATTAAATTAGAGCTCACTGATGACTTCAACAGCAACACCTCACAATTTGTGTCAACCACAGCAACAATCCCAGTAAATCTAATTTTTTACAAACTTTTTTTTTTCGACAATATTCACTACTACATTATTCTATTAATTTATTAATGTTTTGTATTACAGAATTTGACTAGTTTTGGGAAATATTTTCCACGATTACGGATGATTGAGATTTCTGAGCTTTTGTTTCATCAGACGGATAAGAGTGTGCGGGGAAGACACATTCTGGAATTCAAATCACAATTTCCGGACATTGTCCTCAACGTCACTTGAGACTTGACCATTTTCGTATGTACAGATTGGGTCGAAAATGAGAAACAAATGTAAATAAATGGTACGCACATTGATTGGCATTCGATAATTTAGTAAATACTATCGTTCTATGCATTTTATGACAAAATCGTCCTTAATGTAAATAAAGATAACAACTAAAAAGACACTTTAAAATACGAGTAAGTAACAAGGTTTGTATTTCTAATAGAGGTCAACGCTGTTTCGGAATGTACATACCATATATTTAGAACATGAGCTGTTGTTGTTGTCTCTACTCAGTGTGTGTTCGCGTATGTCTCTTAAAATGATCAACATGACGACACATTCTTAATCAGTTTGGTAATATGCAACATTCCTAGACTACAATGCTATATTTAAATAATTTTTTGAATAGTGTAGTTTGAAACCATCGGTTAGTTTTGCCTCTGTATAGTTACGTAATAAATTCAATTGATTACAGTTACAATGGGTTGCGGTTCCATAAAATAATTGACTGTGTGAATTGACTCAGATTTGGAATAAAATAAAATCGAATCTACAGATTATATACAAGTAGTATGACAATTTTCTTCACAACCGTAGTTTGAGTGCTAACTATACATTCATGACCACAGTATATATATTCATGGTTTCATGTACCTTTTTCCAGAGGAAAAGGTTGTTTAGGTTAGGTTAGGCTCTCTGCCGCACAGACAAATTACTCACCTTTGTATGAATTTGAATGTGAAGACGGAAATTCCCACCGTAACGAAAGTTTTTGTTACACAATGTACAAGAGTAAGGTTTTTCTCCCGCGTGAATTCTCATGTGAGATTTCAAATAAGATTTATACCCAAAAGTCTTTTGACATTGAGAGCATGTGTGAACTTTCTCTCCAGTATGTACTGTGGAGTGGAAATCTAGCTCCCACTGGTATGGAAATCCCTTGTAACAGATCCCACATTTGTGGGGTTTGTCTTTTGTGTGGATTCTCTTGATGTGTGTCTGGAGATTCGAATTATGACTGGATTTGAATGGACAAAGTTTACATCCGAATGGTTTCTCACCAGTGTGAGTCCTCAGATGAACAGACAACTCATGTGATGTTAGGAAATGTTTGTCACAAAATCTACAATTCAACTTCTTAGGATTCCCACCATGTTTTTTAACTATGTGAGAATTTAGGGAGGATGCATTCAAATACGAACACTCGCAAATAGAACACTTGTATTTCTTGTGTCTCTTCATGCCAAAGTGTACAGTGTCTTCATGTTGTCTTATTTGCTAATGCCAACTAAAACTTTCCCAACAAACGCGACAAGCCAGGTTTGTTTCTCCGGCGTGATTAGTCAAGTGATCCTAGGGCACGAGAACTTGAATAATCATTTCCATACAATTGGCACTTGAATTCTCTCTTTAAATTGAAATGTTTCACGTTCACATGGGTGTCCAGGTCATCTTTTCTATCAAATCTGAATGGACAAATTCTGCATTGGAATGGCTTTAGCTTGTGAAGTTTTGAGTGTCTTCTCAATTAAGATTTTCGAGCGCATGTGTAAGCACAATGCTCAAAACTGCACACGTAAGGTTTTTCCCCAGTATGGATTCTAATGTGCTGAAAAACATGCCATCGACAAACACTTCAATAATTGCATTCTGGACAATGGTGACGTCTTCCAATCTTTTTAGGCAATAATACCTTAAAATCCAAAATTTTAATTCTATTTTAAAAATGAAAATGGATTAAAACCATATAGTTAATAGTTACATGACCATATACTAGGGCATTCAAAACCGAACCGAATTTTAAAAACCGGTCTTCGGTTTTCATTTGACCAAGAATAGTTAAATTCGTCAAAAAAACGCCGGGTAAATTTGACACGAGAAGACCGAAAACCGGTTTTAATTTCTACTGAAAAGCGGTTTCGGTAAAACCGATAACCGATTTTTAACCGGTTCATAAAACTCGAAAAAAATTGGTTTTTAACCGGTTCATAAAAACGGAAAATAACCTGTTTTGAATGCACTACTATATACGTAATAAAATTAATAATTTGATTATCCCTGAAGAGAAGTACCACTTGAATTTCCATCCGTATCATCAACGTCCGCCCTTCCATAATATGATTTCCTTATCTCATCAATCCTTTCTTGGCTTAATCTCTTTAGAACAACTAGCAATTCTTTTAAAATCATTATACTACACATTTTCTGAATTTTGAATTATTTTTATAATGAATTCAGTTTTTGAGTTTGTCAGTGGTAGGAAGGAATGGAAAAATGAAATGGATAGAGAGGAGTGAAAATAATTCTCGCCTGGCCGGACTTTCTTTTCCGTTTGTTCTGTGTATGCAGTATTATAATTATAGCCATTCACTGCAATGGCTGTGCGTGGAGTGTGTTGAGTGTGTGTATTATTTCAGCTCAGCTATACAAAGTGTAAGCTTTATACAGTGAGGGCCAGAAGTCGCGCAATACCCCAAAATAAAACTTTTGGGCCAAGAAAAAATTATGAATTATATCCCCAGTCTCTCCAGCCAATCTCCATTCCCGCCACTGATAATTTTTCCTTGACTTCCTTCGGGGTGATGTGCGACTTCTGGCCCGCACTGTATAATATTTCACTAGATTAGGATTGAGTTGGGTTGGACGGGTCTGGTCGGAATGAATGTGATTTCTAATGACTCAAATTCAAAGTGAATATGCTGTCTCTACCGTTACGAACTAAGACTGGAAGACAAATGAAGTTACGTGGCAAACAATCAATAATACAATACAACAGATGAATACAAATACAATCAATGCACAGTTGGTAGATTTTATGTATGTACGTTCTTATAAAGTTGGAACTCTGCTCTGTCAGACTCTCCGCCAGAAAGCATATATTCCAGAATCCCATCCAGGTGGCGCGACAAATCGTTATTCGATGGACTTTCAACTCGGAGGACGCGGACTAAGTCACTCCTGCTGTCCTAGCCTTAAATACTTTTAGTTTATTCAACAAACGAACATAAGAACAACTGAAAAACACAATTTAATACCAAACTCTTTGAGTACGTTACGTAGGACGGGTTTTTCATTCAATTTTATTGCATATTCTTTATGAGAATCACAGGAATTTAAATTCATAATATTGTATTTTGAATTTAACAAATATCAGAAAGTTGAGTACCTCGGTAAATATAAAAAAGAATAGAGCTGATAAGAAACGAACGGATTGACTAAATGTTGCTATCTTTAGATAATAGGTGTGGTAATTTTTAATGAATTACGAAATTACAATTACTTAACTGTAATTATAATTAATAATTTCTCCAATCCTGTGTAATTGTAGTTATAATTTGAAACTTTGTATAATGTAATTCGTATTTGAAAATAGCAGTGTAATTTGTGGTTGAATTTTAACTTATTTTCCAAGTTTTTGTGAGCCTAATTCGTCTTATTTTAACAAAATGACGAAAAATAGATGACGATACCACTTTGACTTTAGCTAAGTTTTACCAAAAAATTAGGAAATTCAATACCTACATTTATTACAATATATCGTACACTGACGACTTTTTAATTGTAATTGAAAATGCAATTTAAAATTAAAATACAATTACGTAATTGCTTTCAGCAAAACGGCCAATAACTTCTGATTGTAATTGAATTTCCAATTGCATATTCAATCACAATTAAAGAGTCGTCAGCGTACGAAATTTACTCCCGAAAAGGCCATTTAATATTGTAATTGTAATTGATCAGTGAGAGCTGAATTGAGATAATTTGTAATTTGAAAGTACTTCATCCACCTAACCTTGTAAAGAGTTCCCTTATAAATTAGGAATCAACTGACTATACAACCGAATACTGATGAACTGATGAGACACTAACTATACAAAGAAATTTGGAATGTTTACCCTTGGTTTACTAATTTTATTATAATTTTTAAACACTTGATTTTCTTGAGCCACCCGCACCCCCAACCCAACCCAACCCTAACCCCCAAGCACCACCACCGCACGATTTTGGTCTTTTGAACTAATAA
>JAQGCB010002845.1:0-10737 GCA_034698835.1 Protaphorura tricampata | reverse complement strand
CGTATCATTTCATTTCGTGTTAAGCTTTGTGGCAGCACGCGCGGTCTAACTATCGCATTTTGCCTCTATGCCAGCCAATGTCGCTTTTCCTTTGTATCGTTTGCGTTTCCTTGTACTTACTTTTTCGTTTGAATCCAAAAATTCCTAAATCTCGACAAGTCACGCAAACTGTGGAAGCAAAACCCGTGGCAGATTATCTTCAACCAGAATCGACCTATCAAATCCCC
This sequence comes from Protaphorura tricampata, assembly GCA_034698835.1. Lineage (NCBI taxonomy): Eukaryota > Metazoa > Arthropoda > Collembola > Poduromorpha > Onychiuridae > Protaphorura > Protaphorura tricampata. The sequence goes on along the minus strand of JAQGCB010002845.1, from coordinate 10,510 downwards.
TCCTTTCCTGAACTTTGGATTGTGTGCTTGTGTTGTGTTACAATTATAGAATTTTCTTTGAGCTGAGCTGAGTTATACGTAAACGTATACGATGCAGAGCACACGGGCTCGAGGTAACTAACTAGACGCATATTTAACAAAACAGAAGAAGAAGAAAAAAACTGTAGACAACCAGACAAGACAAAAACAAGTAGTTGAAGATTTAGGTTGATAAGGATGAGATGAGATGAGATCTTTTTCCAGAACTAAGATACTACGGTGGTATGTGATGCGACCATGATTCCCTAGCTTCCTCTGATTTATTTGTGATATAAACTTAGAGATTTTTTGGCTCAAAAAACAAAAAACGTTTGGGTAAGGGCCATGTGACATGCTGTGAATGTGAAGCAGAGATGAATTCATTTAATATATGTCACTGGTACCCACTCCGATTCTGGTTGCAAGGCCGGGGCCGGGAATTGAACCCACAACCACAACGAAATGACAGGGTTAGAGCGGTACCGGTACCACTGTGCTGTGACGCCCTTGAATTGAATTTGCCACCTGGTGAGATTTTCGACATGGGGTTTAATATTTTGTCTGGATTTACTTTTTTTTCGTCTCGACGACATACACAACGCAGGTTAATCTATAAAATGTAAAGTAGACATTGTTTTTGTGGCACAATACAGCGGAATTGCCTTCACGACAACTAAAAACTGAGCATCATGGCAAATTTTAAATGCACGGGTTGAGGGCGTGATATAGTGATCGTCGTCGTCTGGTTTAAGCCAAAAAGCCGAACCTGGCTACTTAATGGAAAGTACAAGTAAGTACGTAAGTATGGTTACGGGTTACGGTACAAGGGTCCATTGGGAGACATAGCCATAATAACACACTGAAATACCATCAAATTTTAGCATTAGCATTGTGTGTGGTATCCCAGTATGCAGTATCTGCACTGAACTACATTACATTTCCATTTTCTCCATTATCATCACTTCCAATTTACTCTTTCCGACACGGGAACCCACGCCATGCATGGCTCCACGGCACGGCATGAAAATGATATTGCAAATTGTAGCTCGCAAAGGTCGACTAAATATCATTTCGCGTGGTTTTTTGTATCTATCGAGGGATTGCTCACGTAATGTACATGTGCAGGGTAGTAAAATTACAATTTTGATGTATTTTTTTTATAAATGACCCTAGTCCTACTACTAGGGATACATTTTGGAAGAGGGTAAAATAGACAACACCCAGAACACACGCCCAGGATTTATAATTTTAATAGTGGAGAAGGAAAATGGCCTTACCGTTAAATTCAAACCGAGCCAGATGTAGAAAACGCAAAATTTCTGTAAGAAAACTGTAGAATATGAAGCATCAATTTTCCCGAGAATTGATACAAAATTATCATCGCGTCCTTGTCTATATCTGTGCTTGTGCTTGTGCTTGGTTTACCTGGAAATTGTTGTTCTGGCTAACGATGATGCTTCTAGTGCTTCTAGTGTACTTTTTGTACATTATCTATTAGCTGAAAATACTTTGAGTGAGAAAGAAGTTTCCTCTCCGTGCCCGTGCCATTTGCCATTCGCCATCATCACTTGCCATTTGCCGTGTTTCCCCGAATAATCACAACCTAGGGAATTAAATTGCCGTACAACAAAGAGTCGTTAAAAGTCCAAGTCCATCAAACTGAGCAAGCAGAAATAAAGTATAAAAAAACAACACAATAGCTGTACGTAGTCTGTAGTACTCACAGGGTAGCTCACTTTGTTAATAGCACGATTAGGTTTGACTCCAAAATTTTGCACCAAAAAACAGTTTGAACCACCCTATTGAATAAAATACTACAAGGGCGATCCCCGGCGGCACGACCCAGCCGCAGCCGTGTAATGACCTTGTAGACTCTACACTACAACTTGCGAAAAAAAAAGTTTGAACAAGGAAACTAACTATACATTTTCATCGGCGCATTTTCCTGGCAATCATACTTAAATTTAGTTTATTAGTTGTTTGTCAGGATGTTAAGGTTAGACCGACGGCCCGGCGCTTCAACTTAACCCTTCGATTCTTCTTCACTTTGTTTGCATGCAAAAAGCTTCATTCCTTTGCAAAGAAAAAACAATACAAATACTATGTACAATGGAATTTATTATTAGCACAGGCGATAGAATTTTTTTTGAATATTTTTGAAATACTATAATCGGGCGTCCGCGCCGTATTTCGTATTGTTGCTTGCAAATAAATTAAGGTCTGTCTGGTCAACCGTATGAGTGTCAAAGTCAAACTTCCTTAGAAATTGTCAAATATAGTTAATTTACTTTTGCCTCAAAAATTTACAGAATCCTTTAATTGTTTAGCCTTAACTTACTTAGATTTTACATCAAAATTCACACATTTATGTTATTCGTGAATTCTGCATGGATTTGCATTATTGTACATGTACTATGTACCTCTTTTTTGATAGTGCCAAGTCGTGCCTAGTTTTTTTTTGCCATGTATTGTGGTTTCGTAAGTTTCCTTCGTTTTCCTGACTATATTTGTGTATTCTTTTCTTAGTCAATTTTCGTGAGGAAAAAAAATCGTCAGATTGAATATTAATGTGGTCATTGTCCGTCACCGGCATACGCTATCGCTGTCGCTGTGTTGTGTGTGTAGTTGTGCATGGCATGTACAGCCATTCCGCATGAACAGGTCAAGATTATGTCACGCAAATCGTTGTACGATAATAGCCAATCTTCAGGGGCAAGCACGGAAATAATTATTTTTATTGGTAGAAGTGTGAATTGAGTTATTGCGAAACGCATACTATAAATCGTGAAATACTCACTGGCGTCACTAATGGAAAACATCTCTTAGCGCATATGGCCGGACAATCACATTAATTAACACTTTTATATACTTTTAGCACTCTGATAAGGTCATGTGACCGCATCATTATTAAATTAGAAAATGGTGGGTCATGGCAGCTTAGTGGTATGGCATGCTTAATTTTGCTGGGTGAAGGGTTCGATTCCCTCAGACTGATAATATTTGGTAGAATATGTTTCTCTAACTCTTCTGATTAGTTCTATACCCTTGTATACAAAAACATATATACACACAAATTAAGATAACACGGAAAATGATGAAAATGCTGAACGACGAACAAGAATTTTTGCAAGGCAGCAGTGCAGTGCAATATGCAAATTCATACATTTTACACATTAAGATAAACCAAGTGTTTAATAATCAACATTTTCACACGTGCTCACTAATTAACATCTTGTTTTTGAAATCGAGTTGAGAACTTATGACTTGTGAGTGAGTTTGACTGACTGAGAGTGACGGACACATTCATACATACAGTACAAAGCGTATAATTAATCCAAATAATAAATTACAGAGTAGGTAAGTAAATTTCGGCCCTTGACTTGGCAGGCATTTCGCATATTTACTTTTCGTACAGAATGAATGAGTTTGTTTTTCTATGTATTTCACCCAATGGAAATAATGTAAGATGTGACCAAGACCATGCAAAGACCCGGAAACTTTAAATATGACGTTCCCCGGGTCCAAGGTTGATTCGGATTCCCTAATAAACTACATAAAAGTGCAATGCCAGCCAGCATCATAGAATTCTGCTGTGTAGTTTTTCAAACTGGAGATAACTAATTTTATGCGGACTAAGCAAGCGTCCAATGTTTAACACATAAATTGTATGTACAGTACAGTGTAGCATGTAGGATGTATGCCCATGGGTTTAGTTTAGTTTAGACTTGCACTTGAATGTGCATTGGACGACTCGACTGGTTCAATTAGTTTCGTTGTGTTGATGGTGTGAACTCTGTACTCTACGAACGACTGATCAAAATGAATTCACTGAGGAAGCACGTGGACAAAATACTTATATGCTGTACTTTTTACTCTAACATAGCATATAACGTGAAGTTAAGTCCAAAAGACCGAGAACTTGGTTCGACGTACTTTAACTTTAACACTCTACGGATGTTATAACATACATACTTTGTATTTGTATCATAGTATAAAGTAACTGAGCCAAATTTAGTTAGGGTGTGGGTTGTTTTCCTGTCTATCTTCTTGCATGTATGTGTGGTGTATGTGTGAGCCAGGAAATGTCTGGAACTAAATTTATGTCTGATTGACTGACTGGGATAGTCATCCAGGATTTAAATGGACAAAATATGAGGATGTTCGTGTGTCGTGTTATCTTAATGTGGGGTGCATTTGCCACCTAGCGGATGGACTGTCAAGATGCTGGAAAACAAAGTGCCTAATTCTCCATGTTAATTTCCATACGTCCGGTAAAGCATTGTGGTACAAATTAACGTATTTTTTTGAAAGTCAGTGAAACTTTTGGAATTAGTAGATTGGGATCAAAACTCCGCCTTGTGATATTTTGACGCACTACCTACACCCACGCCATCTTTCTTATTGGTATCTTGTCAATTTTTGATTTTCTTAAGGTATAATGATTAATAAGGTTGTTGACGGATTGACATGCAGACAATTTGGCAATCGTGGAGCTGGTGACCTTTCGTGTCGAATACATTGTTTGTAATAAGCTGCTTGCTTAAAATACCATCAAAGACGGGGACAACAATAATAATGCTAAAAGTCTTGATGAAAGATGCACTTGACTCAAATTCGGCCAAAATAAATTTTACCTAAGATCTCGTATCATTAACCAAAAGATTGGCCATTAACTTGCAGATTATTCAGCCACTCTGTTTTGTCAAATATATCCTGTGTTAAATAAATCATTGTGGGTGATTCCAGCCAATAAAATACATCATCAAACGAACTATAGTCAATTGATACTCAGAATTCTTTATTTTCTACATTCACATTGTACCGGAATATAATCATCCACTAATTAAAAAGTACGTCACAAATACCTCGAGTGCAATTCAGAGATCACGCACCGTACGTTGTACGTATAGGTAGTTCCATTTTGCCACTTACCATTTACCACTGCCAAAAAAAGTCTCAAGTCATCATGTTGGTTCATTCTCAGGTCGTACATAAGACATGAAAGTTCATCCAATTACTCGCAAAAGTAATGTAATGTAATGCAGCATATTAGAGATTTGCAACTAGATTGTACTGGCTGGCACACACATAAACTACACGATTGCATTTTCTATTCCCATAAAGATCATACTTAATATAAGAGCAGACCCAGCCTTGCCGGGAATTCCTTTCGATCCGGATTTATTACGTACGTCGAGTGAGTCTTTCTTATTACTACATTAACTTTTCTTACAGCTTTTGCTACTGCACTCGAAGTTACGTACATTTTAAGTGTAAGAACGAATTCACCTTCATGATTTCTTTTACATTATTACATGTCATGAACGCGAACGTACTCTATGTGGATGTGGATGTGAATGTCTAGCATTTTTTTTGACTTAAATATTCGCCCTTGAAAGAGGCTAACCACCTGAGGGGTAGTTTCAGACAGCTCCTTACATGGAAATGCAAATACAGTATTGCAGTATTTTCTTTGGTGCAGTCAACGAGAACATTATACATACATTTTTTTCAAGATCACACCAAAATACTACAGCATGCACTAGAAAATATTCATAATTACAGTGGAATCTCTATATATCAACCTCCCGTATATCGTACACCTCTCTTTACCGACTAGAATGTCAACAACGCAAGAACTCCATTGGCACACACATCTTTGTTATTCCACTTTCTGTATATTAAACTTTCTCTTTATTGGACACATTTTGTTGCATTTTTCGAGTTCGGTATATAGAGAGTCCCCTGTACACAATCTCTCCATTTCTCCACAAGATGGCGTATAATTTCTTTATATTTCTTCTAATCTAGAAATGATGCACTCAAGTGTGACTCTGAAACTTTAGAAGATCAACGTAGGTGGATAATTAATTATCGCTCCATAACTTTACTGGTTGAAAAACATCACCGTGCCTTTGGTGTAGTCGTGGTTCCGACCTTCTTTGCCTTTATCTCAGTAATCTGTGTAATTGGAAATTGTATCATTCTCCTTCCTGGAGCTGATTTCTTTGTAAAGTGTTTCGCTGGACTCTTAAACTTAGTACTCATCATTTTTGTAACATTAGTTGTTAAAGATGCTACTTATTTTCCTTCATTGTCTGAGAATACATTATTTTGTAGAGCTTATAATTGTAGAATTAGGCAGAAACATATGAGGAAAGTTGTTAAAAGTTGTCAACAGATTCGTATTTATGTCGGCTCATTCTATTTTTTGTCCAAAGAAGTTTTACCTCAAATGTTTTCTACCATTGTCAACTATACGATCACTACATATTTGAGTTTGTAAATTCCTATGTGTACACAGTGGAATCTCTATATATCAACCTCAAATATATCGTACACCTCTCTATACCGACCAGAGTGTCAGGAACCCAAGAACTCCCTTAATTTGCATACACTTCTTTGTTATTCCAGTGTCTGTTTATTAAACTTTCTCTTTGTTGGACACATCTTGGTGCATTTTTCGAGTTCGTTATATAGAGAGTCCACTGTACCTCCGTACGAAGAGGATGGGATGTTCGTGTCTAATATGAATATTGCCAATAAGCTAAACCAAATGGGTTGAACTAATCCAATTCTAATCTTTAACTCCATAAGTCTAAGCTTTAAGCGGTTTTAGTTATTTAATAGTCTGTAAGTCTAGTAACGTGTTTCTTCACTCAATTAAATTTGCAAAATGTTGTGACTTTTGGCAAAGAATAAATGATGTGAAACCACCTAAATTTATTATGGAGCCATACAGGCACCATATAAACTTTACGTAAGTAAAATAAATTATTATTTCTGCCACTACGTTAAAATTGAGAGCACAATTGCGTGACTTCGCTAAAGTTCAATCCAAGGATTATGGTGGGCATAAAGTTTAAGTTGGTAGTTGCTTTTCACAAGAAACCTCATAAATTCATCATAATAGTTTCGCCATTTCGCCAAATTAAATTATTCATGCCACAGTCCATTTCGAAAACTAAAACTACTATTGCGTGACTTTGTTCGAGTTCAACTCTCAAGGATTCTGGTGGGCATAAAATTGATTTTGGTAAGCAAGTCGGTCCGCAGTTACGAAACTCAAGCATCGAAGAATAATTCTATGAGACGCTATACAGTGAGTGCTAAAAATTTCTGATATTAAATTGTTTGTATTCTTAAACTTTGAGCTGCCAGTGTTCAATAGTTTCTAGAGAACATAATATTTGTGGAATTGTGGATGGGTGATAAAGTACGACTTGAGATGACGAGACGTGATACTTCAATTTTGCAATTCTATCGATCGCGATCTAGAGTTCGACCTTCGGTAAATTCTAAATTATGAATTTAATATTTTGTTTTAACTAATGCGACTTGCTCGTACATTATTTGAAAAAATTTAGTTATTATTTGCGAATATTAATATTAAGAAAATTATGTATAACTCTAGATATATTACGGGGAACTCACACGTGTAACTGTCAAAGATCAAGAAAATCTGAGCAGGACATTTCAAGCCAGTCGCAGTCCGAGCACAAGACTAGAGAAAACTCATAACGAAATGTCAAAAGTAATAAATTGGGCTCACCTGTGTTTCTCAACACCTTTCTACTACTCAAAAAACATTGGACTCGAGTTTGAAACTTCACGTTGGTACAAAGTCGGTCATTTCACAACAATCGGTTTAGTTCTTTTGGCAACAACACTACAAATCTTTACTATCGCTATAGATATTAAAAGAGATACTTTTGACATACGGAGTCAGACAGGGTCATTCCGATTAGTCAATACTATGTTCTTTACACTTGTCACAATATTTCAATTAAATTTACATTGGAATTCAAGATCAGTCAGAGACCTTTGGAATCCAATGTTGAAGCTTGTATGCAATGTAACGCTTAGAAAATCTACAGCTGGTCTACTTTCAAAAATTGATCGTTTGTGTCCAATTCTAATGACTGTCTTTCTAGTACTTCAAATAGGCTTGCAGATATGTTGTAGTATTCTTTACGTCATTCATTGCCAGTATCACATATTAAGTTCTGTTATTCCTACTTGTGATGAAACTGGACAAAATCATCGGATGTATATTTTAATACCCTTCTATTTGGTTTTTCAACTATCCATCACTGCTCAATATGTTCTGAGTACCAGTATCACGGCTAATGTCATTCTGGTCGCTGTTATAGCTTGTCATATTTCTTTAAAAGAACTCAAGTAAGTTTTCTTTTATTATTACAGTGGAATCTCTATATATCAACCTCTCCCATATCGTACACCTCTCGAAACTGACCAGAATATCAGGAACGCAAGAACACTATTTGTACACACTTCTTTGTTACTCCACTTCCTGTATATTAAACTTTTTCTTTATTGGACACATTTTGGTGCATTTTTCGAGTTCGGTATATAGAGAGTCCACTGTATTATGTTGACTCATGAATTCTGCACAAGATGGCGTATAATATATTTATTCCTTTTAACCTAGAAACAATGTACTCCTCTATGACACCGAAACATTGGATGATCAAAATAGGTGGGTATTGAATTACCGTTTCTTCAATATACTGGTTGATAGACATTCCAGTGCTTTCGGTGAAGTCGTGGTGCCAGCCTTTTTTGTTTTGATCACTGTCCTTTGTGTCACTGCAAATTGTATCATTCTCCTTCCTCGAGTTGATTTCCTTGTAAAGAGCTCCGCTGTATTTATAAATTTAGCATTGATTGTTTTTGTAATACTAGTTGTTAAGGTCGCTACTTATTTTCCTTCATTGTCTGAAGACACTTTATTTACGAGAGCTTTTAATTGTAAAGTTAATCAGAAGCATATGAGGAAAGTTGTAAGAAGTTGTCGCCAGGTCAGGATTTATGTACGCTCGTTCTATTATTTGTCCAAGGAAGTCTTACCTCAAATGTTTTCTACGATTATAAACTACACGATCAGTACATATTTAAGTTTGTAAGTCCAGATGCCAATTCCTTTGTACGGACGAGGTTATTTATATAAGTAGATTTTTATTAGGTTTTCTAAAGCACATTAAAATTTTAAATCTTGGATACTTTATTTAAATTATACGTGTTAAAATCCCTTATGAACGATGAGCCAATATTAAATATTTATTAGCATTATTGATTAGTTTAGTGCGGAAAATGACACGATGAGACGACACGGAAGATGACACGCCCTTCCTCATCCGTCGTTGTTTAAATAAGTTTGACACTTTCCTCTTAATTTATTTCCGCTCTGAACCGGTTTAGTCCGGTCAAACTCAGAAATTGTGTCGTTAATAATAAATATTTAAATTTAACAGTAGTAATGTCTTCAATTGATTTTACTCCGTCGTCCTGGAATACCTAAATATTTTAAGAATGAATTTCCAACCCTACGTAGTATAAAACGTTTCTAATATAAAATTGACATGGAATCTATATTTCCATTCGAGACGGAATGGACGGGAAAGGAAATAAAATATATTGAATTCAAACCCTAAAACCTCATAAAGACAGTACACTACACAGCACTGCACTGTCCAGTCGAATCGAATACATTATGTCAAAGTTAGTATATTACAGGTCTATCATACGTATTGGTATAGTTGTAGTGATCAGTCTCGCTAGGCTGGGGTTCAATTCCTCAGAACTGCTCTCCCCCGGGTTACTTTAAAGAGGTTTTTCTCCATTGGTTTTTCCTACTACTAGGGTAACTACATAATTAATATGTAAATCCCAAGGCTAAATGGGATGAAACTCGCAAAAAGACACACGAAATGCACAAGATGTTTGATTTGATCAGTATTTTATTTACAAAAAAATGTACGCCACGTTTGAATAAAAAAATTGGTGTAACTGAATGTAATTTTTCACTTTAATTTATTTCCTTTCTTTGCCTACCACAAGTATGAGTCGTGGTCGTGTCGTGGTACGTCGTAAACACCATTATATAGTCTCTTCGTTTTTTACTTGAGTTCTGCTTTTACAGTATAATGCACTGCACTCCACTCCGAGGTTTTCTTATCTTAATTTAACATCACACTTAAATCCAAGTTTACAACTACAACTGTAATTTGCAATCTGCTGTGCATACGCATATGCATATGCACAGAGAAATTTTGCACGAGTCCAATTTTCAGTTTAAAAAATGAATGTGTGAAACTCCCACGCCTCCACATACTGTTGAACATCCTCAGAGTCAATTTTTTTCAACGGCCTTCATATTTTGGCATTCAAATGAGTACAGAGTGGTTAAGAACTTTGGTCCTCTATACAAGCACACATGACGTCGATATAGAAAAATGAATTATTTATGAACCGCACTGTGGTAAATTAGTAATAAGTAAGTGTTTCACCGCAAAGCGCTTGCAGATGCACCCAGCCCTCCTATTGTTTATTAAGTCGTGCGACGAGTAGTATACTACGTTGTAAACGACTTATTACGATCCTAATGTCCGTCCGTCCGTCTGTCTGTCACGCGTTTCGGTTATTAGGCAGCATTTAGTGAGTTCGACGCGGAAGTATGAGAGCATTCGTT
>JAQGCB010002844.1:0-10740 GCA_034698835.1 Protaphorura tricampata | reverse complement strand
GAGGTCTACCACCATGCAAAATTTGGGGCAAATCGTACGAAGGGGGATTTCCGGTGCTGACTGTGCAGGGTCCTTTCCTAAATTTCGAAAAATTTTGAAAATTCTTTTCAATTAATTTTTATTTGAAGAATTTTTTAATTTTTTTGAAAATTTTCCTGAAATTAAAATTTCGGTTTGTTTGTTACTCTCATTTACATTTTTTTTGATAGCGCGCGCTGTAAAGCGCGCAGCGCAATCGCAATCGGACATGGTTCAAAAGACGCGCATTGTAGAATAAAATGGCTATATCACTTTTTCGATACAGTTAAGGTTGAGGAATTTAGAACAAAAAATAGGTTGGTTTTGGATCACCCTGTATATATTTCTAAAATTTTCAAAATATATTTCTAAAACTATCAAAATATAAAATTTTCGAAAAAAAAATTCTGAACAAAGACAAGATGGCCGTAACCGAGGCCGACGGCTTATTCCAATGTCTTGGCATTGAGTGAATGTCGATGTGACGAAATTTTGGGTGGGGCGGTTTTTCCAAAAAAAAAATATTTAAATATGAGTGACTCAGTTTTATATGGACTGAACTCTCTGCGCCACAGCCCATGTTAAATTTTAATTCACTTGGCCTGACCATTGCGATTCCACTTGACTTGTGGTGGTGGGTGATTTTTGTTACGCAGCAAGCAGTCTAAATTTTTTTTAGCATTATTTTTCTTTTCTACTTAAATTACGCAGTTATTTGATTAATTGATCTCATTCACTGTCTGAGTCCGTGAAGTTCACAGTTCAAGATTGATTATCAAAATTTATAAATGTGTCAAGGTCAAGGTTCAAGTTGAAAAGTGTCAAGGAAGGGCGTAGCGTGCGTACCACAAGTCCGGAAGTCCAAAATAAATGTCTTAAAAATATTCATCTATTAATGAAAACCCAGACTGAGACTACTGGAGGAATTTAATGGATTAGTTGTCTGACATCGCCCACAAGGTAAAGATAACAGATCAAAAAATTACCAAGTCTCATGGGATAGGATGATGAACAAAATTCTTAAATGAAAAAATTGCGGAAATAAAAATGAGTGAAGTTAGTGAAGGAGGTGGAGCTGGAAGTACAAGTACTGCTGAGGGCAGTCAGAGCACTGCAGCTGCTGAGTCACAGTCACAGTCACAGTCTGAGGCTGCTGTGATGGATTTTAATAGTGTCACAAAATGGACCCCTGAAGAAGTTACAACATGGGGTCGTTCAAAGGGACACTCTGAAACCCTCATACAATTATTATTTGACCAAAGAATTGATGGGAAGAGTCTCTTGCTTTTAACGGAGAGTGACCTCAGACAACCTCCGATTCAAATTCAGGTATTTTACTAAATTACAATACCTCCAATCTTAATCAATAATTTAATTACTATCTTTAACTTTGTATTTCTAATTTCTAGGTTCTTGGTGATCTCAAACGACTTTACTTTGACATCTTGGAACTCCAACAAGCTTGTTTACCACATCATGCTGTTTTTGGAAATGGGAGTGTTCCATTCCTCTATTTTACATCACCTGGTCACTTTGAGTCAGAAGAATCATATGCTCTACACAGTCATTCAACTCCTGGACAACAACGTCAAAGTCACAGGAAATTAAGGCGGAAGAAACGACGAACATCTTTGGCGGACTCAATGGACTCTCAATCTCAAGGTTCAAGAACGGGGGGTGATGGTGAACCGTCTTCACTGGATGAAATTCCAAGTTTTCCAAACCTCTCTGGAGTTCACAGAAGTCAAGGACAAAATTCTCATCACAGAAGGCCCGTTCTTGGGGGCTATGCAACAAATCTGGAAGCTGAGGTAGTTGGCACATATTGAAACTTTCATTGTGATAGGTTTGCATTCAAAATTAAATTTAATTTTGAACGAAATAAACTGCCAGAATTGTTCAATTTCGTTCCACGTAGGGGCATATAACACCTATTAGAAATTAGTCGCGGACCGCGAGCATGACCGCGACTCGCGGTCATGCTTAGATTTTGAGTCAAATCCTCGTTTGCAAATCGTTTGTGTGTGAATTTTGTAAATTGAAGAGCTAGACGATATGTTTTGTTAAAATTCTATTTTCTAAATTATAGGCTGGAAAGGCACTCATGGCTATGGGTTATGTATTCGTTGTGACATGGATAACCGCTTTAGTTATGGTCATAGTGCATGACAGGTATGAAGATTATTACTTTTGCATTTTAAATGACGAACTTGGAGTTGGAGGAAATATTCTGGAATGTTTGATTGAAATTATTTGTTCTTTGAATTAGAGTTCCGGATATGCAGAAATACCCTCCTCTACCTGATCTGTTTCTGGATAATATGGTACGATATTCCAAATTGTTTTCATTAATGGCGTAAAACTTTAAGCTATATTGGTTCTTATGTATCTTACACATCTCTTTTTAGCCACACATTCCATGGGCATTTGAAATGTGCGAAGTGACTGGAACTGTGCTGTTCTGCATTTGGATGGGGGTTTTGTTTTTTCACAAGCATCGGTTCATCCTAGTGAGAAGATTCTTCGCTCTTTCTGGAACGGTATTTCTCCTTCGATGTGTGACAATGCTCATCACAAGTTTGTCTGTCCCCGGAACTCATCTCAAGTGTAACCCAAGGGTAATGGTAATGTAATCTTCCGGGCTTGCTGTGGTGGTATGGCTTTTTGTATTTTGTACTTTTGTAAGGCAAAGGCATGTAAATGGGTATAAAATCTATTTTCACTATTTTACTCTCGAAAACTAATTCTGTCTAAATATTAAACACATCCAGAACGAATTGTTTCGTTGTTCTTCGACATTTGAAGAGTTTGAATGTTTCTTATTGTTCCCTACCCTTGCACACTGCTGATACTGAGGCGATTAGGACAACGACAAGGTGTGACCTGGAAAAATGAAGTCATTGAGAATTGTTCAAGTTCTCTTCTCTCCCAAGCTTAACAATTAACATTTTGATGAGACAATTTTATGTGCCAACCGAAACGTATATGTAGTTAGATAGGATAGAACGCGGGGCCAATTGGGGTTTGCTGAATGCTGTATTATAAATCATTACCAAACATTAAATTTATGTAAGCTACAAGTTAAATAATAACTGGTTTCGTTTCCATTGATGTGAGAGTAATCACAATACCTAGTCTATCAGATAAACACATTTTTGTGCCCCTGTGTAACTTTTACCTTAACTACATTATAATTTGTCTTTACTTCCATTTTCACCAACTATTTCCCTACGGAACACTTTTATTCTGATTATCACTATTTCTCCTTGGCTAAAACGCTTGGTTCTAAAGGCCCTTAGTTTGATAAATGCGGGATCAATTACTTTTTACCTATGATTCGTCTTTATGAATTTCCGATGTTGTCTTTACCTGCAATGCGCAATGCTAAAAATATATGATAAGCTAATATTTTAATCGATTCCAACGAGGAATACGAACTTATTTAACCATTTATTTTACTTGAATTCTTTCAGCCGTACGGGGACTGGTTTTCTCGTCTGTACAATGCGTATCTCATTTGGATTGGTAAAGTTCTTATTGAAATGTTTAAATTAGTAATTAGTTGTTTGTAACACAGACTGATACTGCTCGTACTCACAATTGTCACAATTGCAAATTAACACTTATCCAAATCCAGGTGCTGGAATGAGTATCCAAGGAGTCCGCACATGCGGTGACTATATGTTCAGTGGTCACACAGTGGCTTTGACGATGCTCAATTTTTTTGTTACCGAATGTAAGCACTAATTCTCAAGTTTCAAAAAAGCATGCCTGTTTTTTTGGTATTTTTGACAACCCAAAATACTTTTCCTCGTTGTATCATAGATACCACGCGGCGTCTTTATTTTGTACACACGCTGAGTTGGCTTTTGAATATGTTTGGAATTTTCTTCATTCTTGCAGGTTGGTTTGACTATACATAATCTGAAGTTGGTTTTTTATACTTTACTTAATAACTCACAGAATGCTATAATTCGATTTTAATTTTTTTACAGCTCACGAGGTAATCAAGTGCAAGTGCACATCAATAATTATTCAGCACTTTTATAGAATCAATCATAAGGGTATTCGATTCGAAATCTGGGACTGAGTACGAGAAAATATCATTACCAAGTGTCTGACATGATTTGACATCCGAGCCGAATTATTTTCAACTGACTTTGCTTTTGTTTCTCGAATACCCTGTCTTGACTCGTCTCAGGAATAATAATATTGTTTACTTTTTAATTTTTAGCATTATTCCATTGATGTATTTATTGCATTCTACATCACGTCAAGATTGTTCCTTTACTACCACACTCTTGCGAACAATCAAGCACTAATGCAAAGGGACTCAACACGAACCAAAGTTTGGTTTCCACTCTTCTCATACTTTGAAGCTCGTGTCAATGGAATTGTTCCAAATGTCTACGAATGGCCAATCACACCTGAACGACTCAAGAGTTTGTTCATTTGGGCTTTGAAATCAGTCGAGAGCAAGTGGAAGGATCTGATTCATAATCCAAATGAAGGATTGTTCCGTGTGAAAACTTTTTTCAAACCAAAAGTCAGGAAGTACGATGAATAATGTACGTGGTATGGTAAGTCTTAAACTCATGGAAATGCAATTGTACAAGGGGAGGGCGAGGGCGAGGGGGGTTTTTGTGATTTGAAAATATTGTGCTATCGTTGTTAACTATTTAGGATATTTCAGAATATTAAAAAGTAGAACTCAGCAATTGAAATGAGCAACTCCCTCATCTAAGACAAGCTCTAAATTAGGGTTGAGAATGTCTCCTTTGATCAAGTGTATAAAATCTCATAATTTATGAAACGAATGTATGTAATTTATTAATTTATTTGATCCTGCCCGCGTAAGCAAAATACCAATTCCAAATTAGAGTCGATAATAAATGTTGTTGATTATAAAAAAAATTGACTAGAAAGTTTCAGACGATTTGATTGATTTTTTACTTCTTCAGAACATGATCCATGCATGATTTTCACAATTTCAAGTATCACGTAAAGTATAGATTTTTTAGATAAATATCAATGGGTGAAATGACCAGACTCAAAGCGTCATTGGCCATAACAATTCCATCTTTTCGTTCCCTTAGAATATAACAATATTTATGACTGATAAGATTAAGATTACAGACTTACTGATTGACTGTGTAAGAATCAAGCGTGATTTTAAAAATGTATTATCAGAATTACTGAAGAGAAAAAACACATACAGTCTTGGCTTGGCACACTTCTGAGTGTGCCCAGCTGTTTGAACAACTGCAACTCAGTTTTACAGTAGTTCGAACAATTAATAATAATTTCCAACGTGAGGGTTTATTATTGTATTGTGATTTTCTAATTTGGGCACTGGATTTCAACAGTAACCGTCCATCGTGAGTCAACACTTCCTTCCTAATAATTATAATCCTCCCTGGCAAGTCTCATCGCTAAAGATTTAAATAAAAAGCGTGCTTAAGCCTTGACCATATTTTTCAGCTGCTGTAGGAATTCATAGAATGACACGGATGAATCTCCTCTATCTTCTACAAGATTGTTCACAAATAATAATCGTTCTCGACTGTCTTCCCTGGAATTCAAAGAGTATTTCAATTGAAATTTTCGTCAGAACACACAAATTATAATAAAATCATTATAGCATCTTCAGTGCCAGTGAACTCACCTTATAATACGAGTAGCTACAGCGTGTGCCTTAGAAGCCTGGAGAGCATTTACGAAGTTCCGTATTCGAATGGACCAAGTCGTCTCCATCTCGGGCAGCTCATACTATAAAGAGAAACAGAGTTTAGACATCGAGTAATTGTCGAATTGTCCGTATTTAATCCGAACAGGACAGAGGGTTCTCATTTTAGAAAACAACAGGATTCACGTTATCCTTATTACTCTAATTCCTTCTGTATCCAAGTTCTCCAAATGTGATTGGAAATCGATTCAAGATTCCTGCTAACGCAACGGTCTCAGCCCATTAACCTTTATCTAATTGTCCATGGGCTTTTGCTTGTCAATGGTAAAGCCAAGCCGAAGGAAAGGAAACATAATCTTGGAATGTTAGAAATAAAACCATAATGACTCACCATGTCAGACAAAGCCGCAAATCCGGATACTTGAAACACATCTTGACAAAACTTAGCTGATACTGATCTACAAACATAGATTAGAATCATGACTGGCGTGTCCATAAGATAAACGCCCTGAGCATCTATTCGATCTGAACAAAGTTGCAGCAGTGAAAAGTCTGGAACCTCCTCATCACAGTCGGTCATCAGCGGCTAATCATAAATTAAAATAATTTCAAAATTCCACCCTTGGAGTCGTAATGTATAATGTTGTTCGATTTCAAAATTTTAGTGTAAAATAAAAGGAAATTACCGTTTTATCAATATCATGGAGAGCATACAAGTCTGGATAAATGGACTGGATAAGGAAACTTAGAGGAAGAGTTTTCATTTGGTTCATGAAGTGAACACGTTCATCTAGCCTAATTTTGAGGTCTGACCGGAAGCCTGGACTTCTAAGGAGTGCATGGGTATAGGCCGGCAACATGCTAAGACAAGGTGGGGCAATTAGGGTGGATGAGTGTGACATGGCGTTTTGTGTCGTCGCGTAGGCACTTAAAGCATCCACAACCGCATTTACGATGGCTTCTCGGGCATCATTCAATGATGTAGTCATACTTCGGTCAACGGCTGTATAAAAGTCAAAATAATGAATCCACTGCTAACTCATTCAATATAATATCAGTATGAAATTAAGCTCACCCATTTTTGCTAATAATCCAATAATGCACTGCTGATCCGCACTAGTAATTATATCGTTGACATTTCCAGCTACTGGCAGACATAATGTATGAACTCTAATTCTTCTTTCACCTGTGAACAAATAAGTAACTCTGGTACAGACACTACTTCAAAAGGTAAGGATTACAATAACTGCGAGAAAAGGTTGGTAGGTCGATTTACCTTTACTGGATGTGTACAGAAGAGCTGCTTGAAAACACACAGTTTGAAAATCTGTGAGCGGTTCATCGATTGAAACTTGCATTCCAAACGCGGAATCCGGATTACAATTGGGTAGACTTAGAAGATCAGTCGAACGAACAAATAAATTTCCATGGAAAGTGTGAATTGACAATCCCCTATAAGAAGAGCAATAGATATTACGTTTTCGTTTTGGCTTCTAAACAAGTATCAGTCATTAAGGTGATGAAAATATTACCTGCTACAACGAACTCGCATGACTGCTTCGAATCCTATTTTCCTGCTAACATAACGATGGAATGCTTGCTCGAAGAGAACACTCTGGGCAGGATTATCAGTGTAATGATAATTAGGAAATTGGTAGACACAACCACCTGAATACTTTGCGACGCAGCTGATAGACGAAAGATCTATGTATTGATTGTTAATGAAGAACAAATCCACGGCAATGTACTGTGTCGAGCATTCTAAGGCCATCTTTTTATAAAAGTCGGTGCTGGGATTTAGAGCAGAGTGTAATTCCTTAATGTTTTTCACTGCTAATTCCCGATTTGTTAAAGCACCTGGTCCTAGGGTGGGAAGGCACGATTGAAACACTGTAATACGACCCCCAAGAGGTCCCTAAAAAGATTCAAAACAAATGAATAAATTAGTTTCTTTACTTTCACTTTAGTCACTCACATGTCAGGTCTCAATTTTGAGGATCGCTTACCAGTAATTTATGTGCTGCCTGAAGAGCAGCACCTAATGCCGAACTATTGTCGGATGTATTTAAAAATCGAGTTGGAAGTTGAGTTAGTAAGTGACGGATTATGTCTCGATTCTCGGTGAGACTAACCAATAAGTCCGAGGGGCATGGGATGAAGGTGTCTAAGGAACAAATCAAGGAACAAATACACAATAAATATGACGGAAACTGTGAGTTTTATTTCATAATGTACTTATTTCTAATTTGCATGAGTTGAGTAACTAACCTTCAATATCACAGACGACCAGTTGGTGGGGTTGATTCAATCCTTCGGCCAAACAATAAAAATGTACCGCAGAGTCAAAAGTAATGAAACCTATTTGAGAACGGCTATCCCCTGGGATTTGGTCTAATTGTTCCAACAATGTGTCACAAACGGTTTTTAAATACCCAGTATCAACTGCATTTGCTGTTACGTCCAACACAAATAGATACACAGCTGCTTGAGGAGGACGAACCTATAAATTAGACCAATTTTTAATTTAATTAACTGAATCACACTATGTCAATTATCGTAGTCTCACCATGTAGTCGGCCGGGGCTAGAAATTCTATTGTAGCAGCTTGAACTTCTGGCCTTCTAGACGGATCGCCGCAAGTTTTTGTAATCGGATCATACTGAAACTCTTCTGGTACTACAAAATTTAATAAAAAAAATAATTAAAAATGCAGATTCAACAATGTTACGAGAACGTTCTAGCCAAAACACGCTGAAAGCCAATGGCTGTAGCTATGGGGTAATGAGGCTTACGAATTACGAATGCGGAACTATTGTATTTTATTCGCGTGACGAAATACTTCCTTATTATGAACAAATTCTGTGTGACTCACGTTCATTAACACGAAAGCATAAATTGCACTTCCACCTCCTTTGATCCACAAAATACACGTAAGGATTAATGTACGTCCGGCAAGATCTACACCTGACAATAGTGGAGCATTGAATAACCGGTAGTTTCTGTAAACATTAAAACGTGTTTCAGTTAGATACAATTTTAATGTGGCACATACTATGATAGTACATATGAGCATATGTTAAATTAATGCGGAGTGGATTATTTTTGAAAACATGCATTTACGTTCAAATCCTTGTAAGGATGTATTAATATCCCTAATGGAAGTCTGGACTTCTGTAGTAGAGTCTTCGTTTCCGGAATTTTTGTAAGGGTACATCGGAATAATCTGCAGAACAAAGTTATTATTTTTTAAATCAAAGAATTCCAAATACAAATTAATCGAATCAGCAAATGGAAGTATTAACTTACTCTGGACTACAATTGATTGAATTCATATACTCATGTTGAAATCTTATCTCAGGCGGTTGCACTCCGTGCGGCGGTAGAGTATTTCGATTTTTCAAAAGGTCAGTTTGGTTAGTACCCTGAATTTTCGAAAACCAAGTATACAATTAAAATTAATATTATTTTTGTTATTATCATATTTTTTGTATTAATATGATTCAATATCAAAATAAAAACGTCTGGTCTTACCCAAAGTTTATTAAATCCATGTTCAGTCACCGACATCCCACCCAATTGACTTGTTAATGAATTCACATGATTTTGCCCTGCATTTGCATATCCACTATGACCGTGAATATCGCCTTGTCCATGGCCATTATTTTGTCCATAATTGTTCTGCATCTGGGGTTGGGGTTGTGGCTGGAAGGTTGACTGGAGAGGAGGGTATTGTGCCTGTAAATACATTTTAAAAAGAGTCAATATACATTTCTCCCATACTCCGTAGACAAGTTTGTAAAAAATGTAAGCTTACCGTCGGTTGTTGAGTCTGTGTCGGACTTGGATAACTATTGTATTGAACAGGTTGAGGTTGAGGTCGAGGGGGTAGGGATTGCGGGCCATTGTAACCCATTTGTGGTTGTTGTTGTAAAGGTTGTCGTTGTTGATTATAAGGTTGAACACCAGGTTGAGGTTGAGGAAAACTTGGAAGTGTTGGGGGTGCCATTGGGTTTGGAAGCCGAGGTTGTGGTTGTTGTTGTTGTAATTGTTGGACAGGTTGAGCACCATAATTAGGAGCAGGAGGAAATTGTGGTTGTTGGAAAGGTGAGGTCAAGGGTGACGTCGTTGTCGATGTAGAAGGTCCTCCGACCCTAGGGTACATTCCAATACCTCCTGCCCCACTTCCAACTGATGGCAAAGATGGATACCTCGGTTGTTGCTGCTGCTGGTGCTGTTGTTGTGGGTTTGGGTGATTTGGAAACAATTGATTTTGTTGGGGTAATTGGAGTTGGGGAATTTGGGGATGAGGGTGATCTAGTCTGGAAGCCGGTGAGGGTGGAGATGGGCCAAATGCAGGATTGTACGGAGGTTGGGGATCCAAATAGGAATTTGATGGGTTGGAGAGGTTGGCCGGTGCCGGTGACACAACCATTGTGTCTAATTATGAAATGTGAACTGGGTCACAGTCACAATTACTTTGGAGGATGACTAATGACTATTTTGATGACTCACTAATTTTGCTATATTGCTATTGATCTAATTTTATATTTTATATTACTATTTTTATATTTACGATGCGTGCGTTCCAATTCCAGTTTCACTCTGACGGTTCGTTTCCCGTTCTTCTGATTAATTAACCACAATTATTCTACTATCTAATTAAAAATAATTGTTGTAAAGCTTATTTAAGATTCTTGACTTTTCTTCGTCTTTTTGGATTGGACTTTGTGCACGACTTAATTTCTTGTAATTGGTTATTGGTTATTAACTTTCACCCTATTTTTTTCTATTTGATGATTTTTTTTCTGGGTATAAAAATTCTGTAAAGTGGACTCCTTCGTTCCGTCCTTCCCTTTTGCCTTTTTGCCTTGTCTTGACTGGTTTTTTGATTGAGTGAATGAATTGAATGAATGGAGAAAGGCCGGAAACCCTTGGGTAAAAAAAATCAAAGGGAATTTTTGATTCGATGACTATCGACAATCTACTACTACCAGGGCAATGTTCAGCGTGACGTGGACCCTCGCCTCAAAACTACC